>CABHPR010129637.1:0-18515 GCA_902168415.1 Peromyscus melanophrys | reverse complement strand
TTTAACTCATTTAAAAAAAGTTTTAGATTTATTTTTATATTTTAAAATGTATTATGAGTGTTTTGCCTGCATGTAATATATGTGCACCATGTGTGCCTGGTGCTAGAGAGGTCAGCAGCGAGAACCAGGTCCCTGAAACTGGAATCACAAATGGTTGTGAACCACCATGTGGTTCTGGGAATCAAACCTCGGTCCTCTGCAAGAGCAGCAGTGCTCTTAGTCTCAGGCCATCTCTCCAGTCCCTTTAGCTGTTTTTGAAAAGTTGAATACAGTGGCATTGAGTATGGTTACAGCTTTGTGGCTCCCGAGAAGAACCTTGTCATCATCCCAAACCAGCTGCACACCCTCTCACGGTTACTCCCTGTGTCTTTCACCAGCTCCAGATGACCTGTCTGTATAAGGCACCTCATAGAAGTTGCATCATGCAGTATTTTGCTTTTATGCCTGTCTCATTTCATTGACTGTGAGGTTTTAATTCTTCCTGTTGTGTGTATCACTTTCCTAACTTATGGCAGGTGCAGCTACTTTTTGCTGCCCACTCATCTGCTGATGAGAACTCTGTTGGCACCATGTAGCCAAGTTGAGTGATCCTGCTGTGCAAGTGGCTGCTGGAGTTGTGGCCTTCAGTTGTTGGATTTGTACTTGGAAGAATTGGAATTGCTAGGGCACATGTTAACTGTTTAGCCCATGGAGAAAGCATACATTTGTTTTCTATATCCGCTCATCTGATTTCAAAGTTTAAGATACTATTATTTTTTCAATACATTTAAAATATAGATTGTTTTGTGGTCAGCCAACAGACGATGGTAGAACATAGGGCTAGGCTTGTCAAGGAAAGAGACAGCCATATAAAGGCAGAGGTATTCATAGGGAGGGAAGAAACACAAAGTGCTGATGGAAGGGAAAATCCACTAGGCTCTAACAAGTAGGCACTAATAACATGACTGTGTAACATTGCTGGGAATATACACTTTAATAACGAGGGGGAAACATCTAGAAAGTGCATGTCCAGCAAAACTGAAATAAATTTCTGACTTTGAAAATGTCAACATAAAGTTTACTTTTGTAGGGACTGGGGATTTAGCTCAGTGGTAGAGCGCTTGCCTAGCAAGTGCAAGGCCCTGAGTTCGGTCCTCAGCTCTGAAAAAAGGAAAAAAATTACTTTTGTAGAGGCTCTTTACAGGGGACTAGTAGTCCCTCTGTAGAAGTGACCCCCAAAGAGAGGCTAGTCAGACTCTCACCCCTAAAGCTCAAAGCTCCACCAAGAAGAGATTCATTTCAACCACAGTGTAACCATGAATAGTTGCTGGGAGCGTGGGGCTGTAATCGATTTATGTTGTCTCCTGTTTGCAAACTTCTGCAATGTGACTGTGTTCCTTATATAAACTGAAATGAAAGGGGTTGCATATTCTTGAAGGTATTATTATGAATGCTAATATTTAATTCTTAGTAACGACTGTCATTTAAGTGAATAAGCCTGGCTTTCTCTTCTTAGAATCCTCACTCCATTAACAATGGACATGTACGCCTGGACCCAGGAGCAGGCTGTGCTCTATGATGGAATAATTCTTGCTGTTCTTGGAGTTGAGGCAGTTATTGTTTTCATGGGGGTAAAATTACTTTCCAAAAAGTAAGTTATATATGTTTTTAGTTTTACTTCAAATCTTTTTTTGAAAAAAGAAACATGAAGCAATGCTAATACAAATCAATGTACTAGTACATTTTCTCATGTGTTACAACTTTTTTGTTATTAAGACAGAGTCTTACTATGTAGCCTTGGCTAGCCTGGAACTTACTACATAGACCTGGCTAGCCTGGAATTCATAGGTAAGCCTGTTTCTGCCTTCTGAGTGCTGCAGGGAATAAAGGCATGTACTACCATGCCTGGAGTTCTTGAAAGTTAGTAATAAGATAAAATCTTTACTAAGAATGCATGATATTTTTATATTCTATGGCATCACTTTGGCAAAGTAAAATGCCTTACCAAATAAGTAACTGTATATTAACTATTGTTATATATTGTGTTTTAATGTCTGTTACTCAAAGTGTATTTCATAAAACATTGTCTTATGAGATTGAATGATTAAGTTTAGAAAATTCTGGTTATTAAAGCCTCTACACTGATGGCTGAGACAAGAGGACCATGAGTGCCTGCATGCTACATATTGAGACCATGTCTCAAAGAACAAAGTGAACTTACATAGATTTTGTGTGTGTGTTTTGTTATGAGTCAGGGTCTCATGTACCCCGGCTAGCCTTGAATTACTGATTCTCCTGCCTCCACTTCTCAGGTACTGGGCTTATAGGCTTATATATTTTAGAACATCTAATTAGGTCTCCATCTTATGAACACTATATCATCACCATGGCAAATACAGTTATAATCATTTCTCAGTATTTGACCACATAACTCATTTTGTGTGTGTGGTGCTGTTGAATGTTGAATTTAGTCTTCAACAGTTTTGGCAGCTCTGTATGTTTCCTTTTCTGTGTTGTGACGGAGATTAAACTCAGGACCTTGAGCTACACTACGAGCTCTCTATATGTATTTTCAGTTTAACTGTTTGTTCTGTAGTGCTAGGATTGGATCTTAGGCTTCACATGCTAGATGAGTGCTCTACTTTCTGTAGGAAAAGATAAATACATTCATCATCTGGAGTCCAACCCCCTAATCTGAAATCAACAGTTTATTACAGAAGCCTTCCCCCCCCCCCCCCCACGCCCTGAGACAGGGTCTCACTATGCAGCCCAGGCTGGCCTTGAACTCCCTCCCGGGGTTCCTGTCTGGTACTTAGGTGATGAGGCTATAGGTATACACTGCCATGCTTGGTACTGGGTGCTTTCAGTGGGGGATTCTATTTAGAATTGCATTAATTGATAAATATAATGAATTGTATAACAATTTTACTTAAATTTTTTTAGTTGTGGTCATGGAACGTGAATTCATATTGCATTTCACAATCAGAGTTTCTGTTCAACAGGATTGATGAGCGTGCTATTCTCTTGGGAGGACTCGTGGTTGTATGGGTCGGCTTCTTTATCTTGTTACCCTGGGGAAATGAGTTTCCCAAAGTACAGTGGCAAGGTATGGTGATTTTAATTCTCTAGCACCAGCCCTGCCATTCTTTAGAAGTATCGAGTGATACCTTATCTTCACTTTATTTTACAGATTTACACAACAGCTCAATCCCTAATACTACATTTGGGGAAATTATTATTGATCTTTGGAATTCTCCAAGAGAAGATCACAGTGAACAGCCAACCGGGTGCCCAATTGAACAAGCCTGGTGCCTGTACACCCCGGTGATCCATCTGGCCCAGTTCCTGACAGCTGCTGTGCTAGTTGGAATAGGCTATCCAGCTTGCAACGTCATGTCCTATACACTATATTCAAAAGTTCTAGGACCCAAACCTCAGGTAACTCAGCACTGCACCCAGGTGAATTATAGCTTCCACATTGCCTCTTCTATAGTTCTGTTCTTACACAAGCTGGCTTAGCAGACTCTAAAAATCTGATTGAGCATTTCAAATGAAAAAGGAAAACAAAACAAAAGGCTAATTTTGGGGGAGAGGTGGATTTCTTAGACAGCTGTGGAGCTGGAGCTCACTTGTATCCCGCAAAGGCCTGAGCTTTAGGTTCTGTCTGCCTCCATCACTCAGAAAGTTTGTAATGTGTTTAGTTAAGATTTTTGCTGAAATACAACCTTGCTAAGGCAGAACTAAAATGTCTTGAATTCAATAATTATGAGCTCAAAATACTTTTCATTGAAAAACATCTCTGCACTTTAAATTTCTAATATTCATTCTTAAAGTAGACAGGAGAAAACGAAAATAGGCAGCCAAATTGGATTTAGGTAGGCTGTTACAAAAAGATGAAAACACAGTGATCTTAAACAGTTTTGGCAGCTCTGTATGTTTCCTTTTCTGTGTTGTGACAGAGATTAAACCTTGAGCTACACTGCGAGCTCCCTATATGTATTTTCAGTTTAACTGTTTGGTCTGTAGTGCTAGGATTGGATCTTAGGCTTGCACATGCTAGGCGAGTGCTCCACCACTGAGCTAAAGCCCTGGTCCAAAATTCATTTTTAAGTTAAGAATGTCAGGGGTGACCTAGTTATGGTTACACACACAGCTGTAATCTCAGCATCCAGGAGGCTGAGGCAGGTAGATCACTGCAGGTTCAAGGCCAACCTGGTTTACACAGTGAGGTCCAGGATAGCCAGGGCTGTATAGTGAGACTCAGTCTCAAATAACACAAAAACATACAAAAAAATTTGTAGGCTAGAAGTACTGCTCAATGGTAGAGCTTTTATCCTGGAATACCTGACACCCTAGGTTTGATCTCTGGCATGCACACATACACTCACAAAACAAGTAATTTCTGTATTCATTATGTAAAATCAAAAATCTATAGATGCAATATGAATAGTAGTTTCAGAGGGGTCATAACTACTGATATTTTAATGATGTCACACTCCATTCCCAGTACCTTCCTTCTCTGTGACTATGTAAATGGGCATATGCACTTTATGGAGTATGTCATGGATTCTTTAGATTTACTTTCAGTGAGACACTGTATTTCATTTTATATATGTAGTATCACTCATAACTGGACTGGTATTTACTTATTTTCTATATATTTTTAACTCTTGTTTTTAATGGCAGTTATATCTTAATCTTTAAAAATTAAACTGAGGCCAGGTGGTGGTAATACATGCCTTTAATCCCAGCACTTGGGATGCAGAAACAGTTGGATATCAGTTCGAGGCCAGCCTGGTCTACAAAGCAAGTTGTAGGACAACCAGAGCTACACAGAGAAATCCTGCCTCAAAAATAAATAAATAAATAAATAAATAAATAAATAAATAAATAATCCCAGCACTTGGGGTGCAGAAACAGTTGGATATCAGTTCGAGGCCAGCCTGGTCTACAAAGCAAGTTCTAGGACAACCAGAGCTACACAGAGAAATCCTGCCTCAAAAATAAATAAATAAATAAATAAATAAATAAATAAATAAATAAATAAATAAATAAAAACTGAGATGGCAGTAGTGGCCCATGACTATAATCCCAGCATTTCTGAGGCAGGAGCAGGAAGATTTGGAATTTGAGGCCAGCCAAGACTACTTGGTGACTCTTAGGTAAACCCAGACTATAGTGCAAGATCATCTTAAAAAAGCAAACTAAGGGGATGGATACATGGCTCAGCAGTCATGAGTGCTTACTGCTCTTCCAGAGAACTGAAGTTCAGGTCCTAGCACTCAGATCAGGAGGCCTATGTGACCTGTGACTAGGGACACACCCCCACACAAAGACTAAATGAACAGTCAGGCATGGTGACTCATGCCTTTAATACCAGCACTCCTTGGCCCAGAACTCAGTATATATGTAGGCTAGGCTGGTTGGCTGCCTGGGGAACCCAAAGGTTCTGCTTGTCTCTGACTTCCCAATCAAGCACATGCTACCATGCCTCATTTCTTTTTGTTGCTTTTTTTTTTTTTTTTTTAAGATTTTTTATTTATTTATTATTTATACAGTGTTCTGCCTGCATATATGCCTGCAGGCCAGAAGAGGGCACCAGATCTCATTACAGATGGTTGTGAGCCACCATGCTCTTAACCTCTGAGCCATTTCTCCAGCCCCTGCTGCTCTTATTTTTATTGAGACTTTCACATACTGTGTTTTGATCATATTTATCCAACCCCCGCAACCCCGAGATTCACCCCCACACACTCAGCTTTTTAATTAAGTTCTAGGGACTGAACCCAGGTATTTGGATTTATAAGGCAAACACTACCAAATCATCGAGCCATCTCTTCAGCTCAGATCAGTTTTTGTTTGTTTTTGATTACAGGTTTCTCCATGTAGCGCTAGCTGTCCTGAAACTCTCAGATCAATTTTTGTTGTTTTTGTTTTTTGAGACAAGATTTCTCTGTGTAGCCCTGGCTGTCCTGGAACTTGCTCTGTAGACCAGGCTTGCCTCAAACTCAGAGATCCACTTGCCTCTGCCTCTTGAGTGCTGGGATTAAAGGCACCACCACTTGGCTTACTGTTTTTATTTTAAAATAACTAAACCTGAATTCATCTGTTGTCCTCTACCTTACCCCCTTACAGGGTATGTACATGGGCTGGTTATCTGCTTCTGGAAGTGCAGCACGGATTCTTGGGCCTGTGTTCATCAGCCATGTGTACACTTACTTGGGCCCGCGGTGGGCATTTAGCCTTGTGTGTGGAATAGTGGTGCTCACCATCTCACTCATGGGAGCTGTTTACAGAAGACTTGTTGCCTTTTCTGTCAGATACGGGAGGATCCAGGAATAAGCTAGCAGTCTCCACCTCAGCCTTGAGTAGCAAAACCATGCTGAGTAACTTAACTATGAATGGTAAGATGTGCAGAAATATTCTGGGTCATAATCTCCTTATCCAAAGTGAATTATCTTTCTTATACCTTATTGGAGTTCCGTGAACTCAACAGTGGATAGATAATGCTCTATAGCTGTGAAACTGCACTCAATGTAAACAGTGGAGCTCTCTCTAAAACAGTGGACTAATGCAGTGGAACTGGAGGAAAGTTCTGTTTTAATCAGCCAGAGCAGAATGAAAAATTGTTTTTAAACAAAAATGCAAGTATTTTAATCATCTTTAATTTTTTTTTAATAAAAATGCACTAGTTTTCAGCTTCCTAATGAAATAAAACTGAGCCTTAAATTCTTTGAGCCCACCCCTACCAGACAAGGCTTTAGTTCTTCTTTCCTGCCTAGGGCGAGCCCATTCTCTCTTCTTAGTGTATTTGCACATTGCACCTCTATTTTATTTCAGAATCTCACTTCTAAATTAACCTGTGCGCAAGAATAACGCTAATATCTGAGGACTAAAGAGGACTAAGGGTCAGGGTGGCTTTTACTGCCTTTAGAAGGACTACATTTTCAAGTGCTAGTAAATTCACATTAGAAACATAAGACATGTGTTTTTAATATGGTATTAACAGCAAATGGATCCTTAAAATGATCACTCTTTTCCAAGTCCTTTAAACTCTAGTGCAAACTTTGACCGTTTAGTGTCCCATCTCAGTAGTGAGAGGAACAGCTGTTTCCAGCCCGTCTGCAGACCCATCATAGCAGCAGTACTGCAGCTGGACTTCGAATGCTGTCCACACTCCCGTCTGGTCAGGCCGTGATTTGAGGCAGAATGGCCAAAGGAGACTAATTAAACGGCATGTTTCTACCTCTGTGTGACTAGAACACTCCTCTATGTACGGGAATCACTGCACACCACGACAAGTGTTTTCCCATTCTGTGACTGTGAACGTCGTACTCTCCACCTCAACTATACAGTCTGCTGAAGCCATCACACTAAATGATGGCAGCATTTTGCTTCAGTCCGTTTCTGTTGTCAGGCTCTGGATTTTAGTCTTTAGGGTCACTTCTGACCTTTGTGTACTATGCAGAGACAGAAGTATTAACTCCTTTGAATGAGCGTTCTCTCCAAGTTCCTGTGTAGCACACTCGTTTCTTACACCAATATTAGGGCTGAAGATAAGAAGATCCTGCTTCCCTGATACAGTCAAATGAATGGAGGCATAGTTCTTATCTAAATGTCTTCAGAGGCTACCTCTTGATTGCTGCACTTTTCAGAATAGGAAAAATGCCCGGAAGTTATACTATCAGTTACTTAACTGTGAGGAACTATTTGCACTAGTGACTCAGATTTGCAGAAATATCTGGGGAGAAAAATTTAAGTGTACTGAATGAAGAAGCTTTTGTATCAGCACACCACGTGCCCAGCAAGAACATAACACAAGTTTCCCGGCCCTAGAGTTATAATACTATAACTCAGGTAATTATAACCAGGCAGAAGTGACCGCACCTTTTTTCTACTGAGGCATGTGTTTCTTGGGAGAGTAGACTGATGTACACCTCGCCACCAAAGAATTGAGGGGAGTGACAGGTTTAGGGACAGAACTGGGAGGGAAAGTCAGCACACGTGAAGTCTTGAGTAGAACAAAGGGTAAATTGAGAAGCAGACGACGACTGTAAGGTATGAAAACTGTTAGTGTGTATTAAAGAAGGGGTCTTGAAAACCTAGCAAAGGGTGATTTCCTTATTTTGAATGGATTGTCACTTCATAAAGCATCTCTAGCCACTATGCTTCTCTATAAAACAAGCTTTTCAAGCTCATTTCATGCATTAAAGTGAAATAAACTTGTAATTTTTAATTTAATGATGATAAACTATTTTTATCAGTTTAAGAATAACTTGTTTTAAGAGAAAATTCTGGCTACCATTTACTGTTGAAGATTTATTTATAACTTTGTCTTACACTGTGAATGTTCATTTCAAATAAAGCAAGATTGTAAGGATTTGTATCTGTCAACTTTCAGTACATATTAAGAAGCTCCGAACACATGCCTAGTCCCATGTACTCGTTGAAATTTGAGCAGTAACTGCTAGGCTTAGAACCTCAGACTCGAGCTGGTACAGATAAGAGGTTGGCTGTGGGAAAGAAAGGTGAGGAAAGGTAATATAGACCAAAGGAGCCCAACTGAAGAGCAGCACTAGGAAATTTCTAGGAAAATAAGGATCTGCTGGTACCTGGTGTAAGAGGTGACTGGAGTGGGAAAGGGTGGGACAAATGCACTTTAGGCAGAAGGCAGGATTGCACACAACCTAGAGGTAAGGCATTTGGGGAGGGGTCCAAAGTGGCTGGAGTGTAGGGACTGGAAAGTCCTATTAGTTAAATATGGATTCCTCATTAAATTCAAGGTTCTCATTATAAAGAAAAGATGAATAGTATATCATGACTACATTGACAAATGACCATAGTAGATCAAATCTCAATATAAGTGAAATGATAAACCTCAGTAATGATGCCTAACATTTAACTTACAAGATTAAAACTTCACGTTTTCATGTGGTCCAGGGGTTTAGAGTGCTTACTGCTTATTGCGGACTCAGAACCAACACAGTGGCTCACAACTGCCTGTAACTCAGACCCAGAGTATCTGACCCCCTCTGATCGCTGTGGGTGAAATACAACTTCTTACAACAGGTGCCTACAAACTCCTAACAAAGTTCCTCCCTCTTGACCTAGCAAGGCAGAGGGTCCTGTGCAAGTTAATGGCCTCCCTCTGCCCAGGTAGATGTTCTCTTTGAGTGCCTAACAGCCACAGTCTCCTTATCGCCCCAAGCCCCCTCAGGTTCTGTGTTTGTCTGTCCAGTACCCTCTTCTCTCCTGGGGCAATGCAGAACTCCTAGCAGAGAAGATGGAAAAAGACAGCCTGTGGGTTAAACCAATAAAAGCCCAGTCTCAAAAAAAAAAAGTAAAATTTTAAAATGTATTTATACCTATTTTAAAAGAAGTATTTAACCAAATAAAAATAAACTTACTAATGTGTTTATTTTATAAACTGTATTTGCAGAAACATTTTATCAGACACAAGTCTACAAAAATAAATATAAAATATACATGTTTACATATTGCTTATATGTACATTATTTACATATTGAAAACTTCAAAACTATAGCATGTTTTGCCCATGATTCTCAATGTCTTATTAGTACAGCAAACAGCAAAAAACAAACACACCACACACAACTTAAATAGACACATGAGCACAGAAAAGTTTGAGGGATTATGTACTTGGAACAAAATCAGATGTCCTAGTTTATTTTATGACCACTATATCTGGTAACGAAAATTTTATTCTATTTTGTTTTCTTAGCATATATTTATGATATATTAAAATTGTTTCGTAGAAAGGCTTTCTGAAGTTATAGTAAATTAAAAAAAATCTCACTTTACTTGAAAGCCAACCAAAGTCATTTATTAAATATAGACATCTGAAAGGACTTTAGTTAATGAAAACTAGGAGTTGGGTTAGAAAACATCAGAAGGATGGAAGAAAGACACTGTAATTTCTGTTTGATGCATTCTGGTAATTTTTCATTTTCTCCGTACCTAAATGAAGCAGAAAAACAACTTCATTACTTGGACCTTAAGAGAATACTCAAAAGCACATTTCTCAGTAATCCTTTAATAAAAAGAGGCATCTCAAGAAAACAATACACTTACTAGGATTCCAAAATCAACTGAAGTGCACCCAATTTTGTTTCTTTCAAAAACAGAAAACTTATTTGATAGGTGTATATACTCAGTACAAGCATAGTATTTTTTTTTTTTTTTATAAATACTTGATCTGTGATTAGTTGAATACTCAGTGACAGCACTTATATATTGTGAGGACTAGTGGTTTGCCTTAAAAAATGTCTGTCAGTGCTGGGTGGTACAGTTCAGTTAGAAGGCTTGCAAAGCATTCA
Source organism: Peromyscus melanophrys (assembly GCA_902168415.1). NCBI lineage: Eukaryota > Metazoa > Chordata > Mammalia > Rodentia > Cricetidae > Peromyscus > Peromyscus melanophrys. The sequence goes on along the minus strand of CABHPR010129637.1, from coordinate 8,199 downwards.
CAAGGCCCAAGGTTCAATACCTACCATAAAAAACAAGTTTTTAAACAGTCTTTCAAAAGATGGGATGTAACTTTTACTTGGGAAAAATACTCAAGTTTAGTTAATTTAGACTTTTTTCTGAGGATGTCATATAACCCAGGTAGGTTGCTAGGTAGCCAAGGATGATCTTCCAACTCCTGCTAATAGTCTGTGCACCACTCCATCCAGCCTGAGGTCAATGTTAGATGTCTTCCTCAATCACTTCCAGACAGGTTTCTCACTGAAACTGAAGCTCACCTATGTGACTAGATTAGGTAGCAGTGAGCCAAGGATCCTCTTGTCCTCAGTTCCCCCGTGCACACTGCCTTGCCTTGTTCCTGGGTGCTAGGGCTCTGAACTAAAGTCCTCCTGCCTGCAAAGCAAGTACTTAAGCAACTGAGCCATCTCTCCAGCCCTCCGTGTCCTTTTTCTGTTTGTTTTTTGAGACAGAGTCTCACTGAGTAGCCCCTGGCAGCCTGGAAGTCTTTATGTAGATCTGGCTGGCTTTGAACTCACAAGAGATCCACCTGCCTCTGCCTCCCAAGTGGTGGAATTAAAGGTATGCACCACCACACCTGGCCCCTCTGTATTCTTTTAAGTAAATAATTAAGTTCATTCTGAAAAGAGTCAACCTAGTTAGGTCATTGAATAGGGTTATTCAATGAAATTCAAAGAGATCCTACCACTTGAGTTGATTATGAACCGTGTTAATAAAAATTGTCAAAACACTAAGCTTATCAAGTCACTTATTTCAAAGTACAGAGAAAGCAAAATGAAAGCAAGCACTGAATCCCACCCAGTGCTTTGCGAACTTACCTAGTTGTCTGACCATCTGGTGACGTGTAACTGATGGAAGATACTCCTGCTTGGACAAGCAGCTGTGACCCATCATTAAACTGAACCCACACAGCTCCGTTAGTTAGCTAGAAAAGCAAGCACAGAAAATGACTACACAGAAAACACAACTGGAGTTTTTCTTTGCTGGGGTAGGGGGGTGGTTTCGAAACAGGGATTTTCTTGTAGCTCTGGCTGTCCTGGAACTCGCTCTGCAGACCAGGCTGGCCTCAAACTCATAAGAGATCCACCTGCCTCTGCCTCCTGAGTGCTGGGATTAAAGGCGTGCGCCACCATTTTCCAGCACAACTTGCAGTTTTTAAGGGCTCGCTTAAAAGTGTTCTATACTGTTTGTTTTATTCATTAATTTAGTGTTTTAGCCCCCCCCCCCCTTTTGAAATAGAGTCTCAGCATATAGCACTAGCTGGCCTTGAACTCACAGAGATGTACCTGCCTCTGCCTTAAAAGTTCTGGGATTAAAGGCATACATCATACTTATTTTATTTTCATGTCTATGGGTGTTTTTCCTTCATGTTATGTCTCTGTGCAACTTGCTCACTGAACTTGAAGAGGCCAGAAGAGGGCATCAGATCCCCTAGGACTGGAGTTACAGACAGTTGTGAGCTACCATGTGGGAATAAAACTTGGGTCCTCTGCAGGAGTAGCAAGTGCTCTTGATCATGGAGCCATCTCTCTAGCTCCACATTTCATTTTTAAGACAGAGTCTCATTACACAGCCCAGACTGGCATCGATTTCACTCTTGCTTCTGCCTCCTACATACCAGGATTCTAGGCATGTGCGAATACAACCAGACCAGATGCAGCTTTAAAAACAACTGTCTCCAATAACTACAATTTCGGTTTGTAGTGATCTTAACACTGAAAATATTTTTTCTCTTCAGATCATTGCTCTAGTGGCTAAGGCATCATAATATTGAAATGACTCTCAATAAATTTGGTTTCTCACAAATGTCCACTGGGTTATTGAAGTAGTCCCCCCCCAAGAGAGGACTGAGGAAGTGACAAAAGCTCCCTGGGTTATCTTAGCCACTGACTTGTCCTTGTGCGACTGCAAATGGAAAGGCACGTGGTGTATATAGGTGAGAAACATGGCCACCTGACTCAAACAGTCCTGCATTTACACCAGACTTCAGCTATACACTGCAGGACTACACCAATCAATCTACCATAAAAACAAAACAAAACAAAAAAAAGAAACCACCTATAATTTTAGCCTTTAATCCCAGCACTCGGGAGGCAGATCTCTGAGTTCGAGGCCAATCTGGTCTATGAAGCAAGTTCCAGGATAGCCAGGGCTGTGACACAAAAAAACCCTGTCTCAAAAAACAAAACAAAACAAAAAAACTAATTTTACTGTCTTTAAAAGGGCAACTAGCCTAAGTTTTACCAGATTACTTTAAGGGACAAACTAGAGAATGTATGTGAGAAACTCGGGACCACACAGCAGGTGGTCGTCAACAAATGTCAACAAGCCCCATGCAGTACTAGAGTGAATTTTTACTTAATTGTTAAGTAAAAATACATTCGTCACACTCCAGAATTTCCACACTTCACACCTCCTGATAACATACACAATATAAAGGTATATACACTGACATAAAATTTTGTAAATTTGAATTCAATGTTGATTTTGTTTCTGCCATTTCACATGTCCTAGACATCATTCTCTACTCCACACAACCCTTATCATAACATCATCCACACTATAAGCAACCTGCTATCAACATCAGAAGCTTTCTGATATATACCAATTAAAAAAGCCAAACTTTTAGGAATATCACCAATGCAAAAATATTAAAAAAAACTTCCTAGAAAAGAAGTTGTTAAAATAATTTATATTATTGGGTAATAGTTTAGTCAATGAAAAAAAAAATCAAGATGTCCACAGCAAGGAAATTTATCTTTCTCAGAAATGTCTCACCTGTGTAGCCCAACCAACATTTTTCACAAAAACTGACTTCAAAAGCTGTGCTGATTTAGGAAGACTTGAAGAAGAGAAACTTGTTCCTGTGGCAGTGGCTGTGTGGCCAAGTCCTTCAGCTGCAGCCGTCTACAAACAGTAAGGGAGAGGAAGACATTCCTTAGCACATTCACAGGCCAGCTTCAGTAAAAGGAAGATTATTTCAGGATTTTAAACAGAATTTTCTCAAAACACAAACTCTAAAATTAAAACACCAACCACACATTAAAAGTAAAAATCAACAAAGGCAGGCAAATCATGACTTGTTTTCATTTTAGTAAATTTCTTTCCCTTATTTTTAATAGCTAAAGTTAGAGAATGTACATACGTGTGAACACATACACACACTAGTTTCTTATGCACTACATTCTTGTACATTTATATACAGTCTTTCCTGGTATGACAGTTCACCGAGGAAATCTAATTACTTAACCGTGAGCCATGAGGCAGCTGACTGCATGTGCAAGGACCACTGGCTTATTCAAGCAGACATACGGCAGAATAGCTCAGTGGGGCCGAGAGTAGGTGATTTTTTTTTTCTGGGTGGTGCTGAGATCTAAGGTATGGATACATGTTAAGCATATATTCTATAACTGAGCTGTACCCCCAACCCACATCTTCACCAGGCACTCACTGCATGTGATACATATTTACTTACAGAAGGATTGAGCACTGGTACCTGTGTTGGGAATGCCACGCTATTCATGCTCAATCTGCTTGGTGATGCTTGCTCTCCCTTTGAGTAGCTTGGGTCCACAGGAGGTGGTGATAAGGCTTTAGGTGAACTAGTATTACCAGGTTTTCTGAAGCAAAGAGAAATGTCTCAATATAGTTCCCTAAAGCTTTTCAATATACAGAGAACTAAAAATGTATTTAGTGTGTGTTTGACAAAGAGTTCCACTATGTAGACCTGGCTTGCCTTGAACTCAGAGATCACTTGTCTCTGCCACTCCAGTGCCTAAATTAAAAGTGTACACCACCACACCTGGCTAGTTAAGTTTTTAAGTTTCAATTTTATTTATTATGTCTGTCTGTCTGTGTGAATGGTGTACGTATGTAGGCACATATGATCCCCAGAGTGTGTCTGGAGGTCAAAGAATGACCTCTGGAGTAAGTTCTCGTGAGTTTTAGAGGTTTCAGGATTGAGCTTAGGGTGCTAAGCGTGCATGGCAAGCACTTTTCCCCCAGTGAGCCATCTCACTGTCCCCTGGAGCTGTTTTGAGGTACACTGGCCTCCAATTCCTCCTGCCTCGACTTTGTAGGTGCCAGGATTATGGAGTATGTCACCATGGTGCAACCGTAGACATCATTTACAATGAAATGACCAAACTGTGTCTTAAACATTTTAGCATGGTTAGGAATTGTAAGCTTTTACCTTCCTACAATTATTGGGAAGAACGAAGAGCTCCTGCTTCTCTTTTCCTCCTCTGAGATTACAGATTCCAGTGCCAAGCATACACGGTGACCCTAGTACAGATAAGACTGGCTCCTGTCAACAGTTCACTGCTGCACCATGGGACTGTTAACTGGATGAGAAGCAGGTACATACCTCGTTAGCATGGTCCACATATATCTTCATTTCCTCTTTCAAGGTGGTAACTTCACTTTCATTTTTTAAAGTGTAAGATTTACCCGTTTTTTCAATTATGTGAATTAAATCTTCTGTTCTGTGTATTTTGGCTCCTGAATTAACAGAAAACCATTCTTTTATCAGTTCTTTACAATGCCTGTATTTAATTCATTATTATAGTAGCACAGGGCTGTCAGAAAAGTTATTTACATTCATTTATTGATCATTTGTAAAAAGGGACTCATCATTTTCCCTTTCCAGCGTGTGTCTGATCTGACTACACAAAGGCACGGCGCTCATACAGAACGGCAGGGACAGCTGTAATCATGTGCTGTGATGTGTACATGGGAACCTTTCATGGAGGGAGACAGTTAAAGACAAACCAACTCCAGAGAATGCTCAAAGAGATTGTCTGTTAAACCTGTCCATTTGGGTTTCAAGTAAGATATGGATATTGTTTTTCATGTAGTTTATGCCATGAACTGATATAGAGCTAAGCAGAGAAAGGACTACATATCACATATTACAGATGAACTGCTAGGTGTACAGGAGAAAACTGGATCACATGTAGTATACTCACCATCATAAAACCAAACCTCGAAATCAGCACCAGGAGAATTCTCCATCAAAATACATTTAGCGTATCTTGTAAAGTAAGTGATTTTGGGAGTTTTAGACCTTACGAGCTGAATAAATCTGGAAGCATACTGATATTTCCGCCAGTATTTTTCTAAAGAAGAAAAATATACTCACTATTAAGAAAGAAAACTAAACATACAGTTGTATCTGCATTCTAATTCCTGGTGAGGTTAGACAGCCTTGTTTTTGAAAATTACCTCAACCAAGATGTGTTATTCAGTAGTTATTTCTCTAAATCATAGCTTCTAGGAGCTTATGCAGGAGATAGTCAGTTACCAACAATTATAAATTATTTATATATATATATATATATATATATATATATATTACTGCAGTGATTTCAAAGTTAAAAACTAGATACTTCACGTTGAAATTTTTGATGATTCTAGATAGGCCAATAACTAAACAGGAGCACAGGCTATAGTTCTGATGTTACTAATACTTCAGAGCTAGATATCACGTAAGAGGTCCGTGGCAGTGTAAGATATGAACAGCAGACAGTGGAGTAGTAAGATACACCAGCTCTTCCCAGACACTAAGTACATGAACATGACCAGCAGCCAGACTGAAGCCAAGGTAGAGTTACATACAGAATTTATGTACATACAAATCTTTCCTCTCGGTCCATCTCCTGAAAATGGACATACCTGGTAAATTGTCAAAGCTGTACCTATTGATGTTGTCAGTAGGCAAGGGTGGTCTATCAGCAAGAGGAAAGCCTCTTCCATCATGTGGATAATAAACAGTGATCTGATTAAAATAAGTAAATAAATAAAACTTCTAATTGTAATCTGTTACCAAAAAGTACACAAGGTTCTATGTTAAACATTAATTTAGAAAAACATTAGTTTTTTAAAATAACACAGTATTCTAACCTAAAATTTTATTACTAGTTACAATTATTTTAATTTTTCAGTTTGTGAATTCCAATGATCTAGATTAAATACCACATTGTAAAAAGAACTTAATGCCAAATGTTTAAAGTCACACCTAAAATTGCAAGTGAATAAAATTAGTACACTACCATAGTCCCGTCACTAGATATCTGGAGAACCTCTTTCACATATCCTTCGGATGCACACTCTTTTAGAAGCTCCACACACACCTCCTCTGAATCAAGGATGCTCACCTAGAGAAACAGAAAAATTGATAAATTGTTTTTTAAGAACACTTTTGGCACATAATACTTAAGAGGGAAAAGTACTCAACCATAGCAGAAATAGCAAACTCCAGCTGCTGCTTCACTTTGGCAGTCCAGAAGAACAGAGATGTACCTGGGTGCAGTTGTGAGCCAGAAGGTATAAAGGTGAGAATGTGTAATTAAGTATGAAATTCTAACCAATGAGCAAAAAGCAACCAGAAGGTAGGGTGGGGAACAAGGACCCTGAAGACAATGGGGGACAAACAAAGACAAGACTGGGTGACATGGGAAACACAACAAACAGGATCAAGATGGAACCACAAAGAAATTATTCCATCGTCACACATGCTCATGGAATTCTAAACACAGAAATGCATATTGCTTTATTTTTAGTTGTCTTTTTTAAGGCTATATTTTCTAACTTATTCTTGATTTGAAATGAAATGTGTAGAAAATCACACTGTAGGTATAAATAAAGTATTTAACATAACATGTAGCCAGTATTATTTTAAAAATCTTTTCATTTAACAGTCTTTTAAATATAAATAATTTAAGGGCTGGAGAGGTAGTCCAGTGGTTAAGAGCACTTGTTGCTCTTGTAGAGGACCTCGGTTCATGTCCCAGAATCTACATGGTGGCTCATAACTGACTGTAACTCCAATGCCAAGGAACGTAATGCCCTTTTCTGGCCTCCCTGGGCACCAGGCAAGCATGTAGTACTCATATATACATGTAGGAGAAACACAAAATTCAAAATAAATATATTAAAAAACATCAGTAACTTAAAAGTTACAAACTTATCAGAATCAACTTGCCATTCTCAAAAGCTAGAGGGCACCAGGATGGTGGTACACACCTGCAATCACAGCATTCATGAGGCAGAGGCAGAAGGATTGCAAGCCCAAAGCCGGCCTGGATTACCTACTGCAAACTGTCTTCAGCACACACAACAAAACCCAATACTACCTATCTAATCCAGAGGGAAGCAAATGCTATTTTTCCATGAATACTAAATTTTTCTCACATGTTAAGTTCATATAATACCTCAAATTTCAAAAATATCATAGAAAACTAAAAAGGTCACACTTAAGAATTGTATTCCAAGGAGAATGTCAAGTAGTAACTTAGAAAAATAATCGACATACCACAGCCTTTTTGGTTTTTTGTCTGATTGGTTTTAATCTGTGAGCAATCAAAGGAGGTGTAATGCTTCGTAAGGTAGGTTTCTGGTGAACCAACGTTGACTCCATACTCCTATTCTTGCTTTGTTCAGAACGAGGATGTAAGCCCAGTTCTTGGTGCATGATCTCAGGCTTACTATGATGTGCAGTCGTGTACTTTGTTGTACTCAGCTGCTTTACAGGATGAACATTAGCAGAAGTATCAACTTTCTTGCTGGCTCTTGTATCAGTCCAAGCATTTCTTAACACATCCCATGAATCTGGATAGCTCTGGAAATCTCTGTTTGGGCTAGCGGTGCTGTGTTCATTAGTTTCTCCTAAATGAGCTAAAACATACATTAAAAAAGAAGTTTAGTAAAATGTAGCATAATATGTTGATTATAATAGCAGGGGTTTTTTTTTGGGGGGGGGAGATGTTTGAAGACAGGGTCTTTCTATGTATCCCTGATTGTCCTGGAACTTACTATGTAGACCAGGCTGACCTCAAACTCAACAGATGGGCCTGCCTTGTCCTCCCAGGTGCTAGGATTAAAGGCATACTACACCACAACCTGACTCTAGCACTTTTTAAACAATAGAAAAAGCCAGTTATAAACATTTGTGTATTATATTGAGAAGTCTCTTTAAATCAGTAAATTGTAGCTGTTCTTTGCCAAAGGGGGAAATGTGTAATTACACTGAGATGACAGATATGCTAATTAATTCCACTGTAACTATTTTACTATTTACTGTTTTCCTATTACTATTAACATTATTATATATCTTAAATATATGAAGACTTTAAAAAAATAAGCTATTAAGAAAATGAGCTCTTAATAAATAAGGACAAAAAAAA
>CABHPR010129636.1:617-12258 GCA_902168415.1 Peromyscus melanophrys | reverse complement strand
AGATAGATAGATAGATAGATAGATAGATAGATAGATAGATAGATAGACACTGTGTGTGTGTGTGTGTGTGTGTGTGTGTGTGTGTGTGTGTGTTACAGTTACTCACTTTGTTCTTTGTTTAATGGGAATATCCTCTACGACTTTTAAGTTGTGTGACAGCAGGGCTCTGCCCTTAGAGTTCTTCTCTGGACCTGCAATACTTCCACATTATTTGCCGCATCCAAACCATCCCTAGTCCAGTGCATGCCATGTGTCACCCTAGCAACCCCAGCAGCCTCTGGGCTGGTCCTCTGTAGTATAGCTGCTTCATTAGCCTTGGAAGGGTCCTTGCCAACATGAAGCAGCACATGCCTTGACAGCAGCCATAACAACAAAGCAAGCAGACCTTTGCAGGAGGAAGCCCAGTGTGGTGGCTCATGCCTGCAACCTCAGCTCTAGGGCAGGCTGAAGAAGAAGAGTTCAAGGGCAGCCCAGGACATGGTGAGTTCCAGGCTAGCCTAGCTACAGAGTGAGATCCCATGTCAAAAACGAATCAAAAATTAAAATAACATCAAAAATCTGTACTGCTGGCAGCTAGGTCTCTGGTAATGGGGCTGTGACTATTCCCTCTTGGAGAGAGGGAGGGTCACAATACCCACATTCACTTCTCCCCGAGATTCCAATCCCATGCCCTCTGGGCCTAGCTGCATACAAGAAGGGCTAGGGGCTGAGGATTTAGCTCAGTGGTAGAGCACTTGCCTAGCAAGCACAAGGCCTTGGGTTCGAGCCTCGGGTCTGGGGGTGGGGTGGGGAACAAAGACAAAATAACAAAAAGAAAAAAAAGAAGAAGGACTAGAGAGATGGCTCTGCTGTTAGGGATTTGGTTCTCAGCACTGTGCTAGGCAGCTTACAACCACTTGTTAATTTCAGCCCCCCCCCCAGGGGGAGGGGGGGCTGCTGCCGTTGGCCTCTGTGGGCGCCTGAACACACGTGAGACATGTAATTAAAAATAAAATAAATCTTTTTAAAAGCTCTGAAGTATATAAGAGGTTTAAAAAAAACTGCTGTGGGCTGGTGAGATTGCTCAGCAGGCAAAGGCGCTTCTGATGCCCTGGGCTCAGTCCCTGGAACCACTGTGTTGGAAGACGAGACTGAGTTCCTTCAAGTTGTCTCTGATCTTCCATATGTACCATGGTGCACGCACACTTGCAAACACACACATACGCACACACAAGAAATAAATATTTGAAAGAAGATTTTAATTGTTTTCTGGGGGTGGGGCTTCACTGTGCATCTCCCCCACAAGTTGCCCATGCTTCTGTAAGTAACCCCAACACATTCACTTATTTGCCAGGCTGGACTCAATGGAATCTTTCTTTGGGTGGTCAGCTCCTTCTCTATATAAGGTGACATTTCTTTACATCTCCTCAGGAAAGTCACAAAACATCTTCCCGTCTCTTTGTGTTCCCTCCTATCTGTTTGACCAGTCCAAACAGACCTTTCTAAACTACAGATTTATGTCTGTTCTTCCCCTGTGCTGATTCCTCTGGGGCTCCCTGTTGCCCTCAGGATGCAGTTCAGTGGAGGCCCGTGTGGTCCTGCCTCCTCCTCTGTCTCCTCAGCTCCCTCCGAGCAGCTGTGGGTCCATGAGGTTGCCCCTTCCCTCCTTCCGTGTTTTCCCTCCACTTTGAGCGCTCTCTCCTATCCAATGCCTTCAGGACTCTTACTAGAGGCCATCTGCTTGTGTTATTCTGCACCCATGTGGGCTGCCCCTGTCTTCACCCACAGTCCGTGACCAACTGTGGGAAGATCCAACCCCAAATGTCTGGGCGCTCCCCAAAGGTAGGGAGTGTGTCAGTGGTCTCTCCCTCTTCAGTATAGGACTCGGCATCTGTCCAATAGACAGTCATGGCATCCCTGAGAGGCCTGGAGGGAGGGAGTGTAAGGAACCCTAAGGACATCCGAGAGGGCAGATTGAGCATCACAGTAATAGAAAAGCTTTGCGTGGCTCCTCCAAGATGGTGTCCGGGGAGCAGAGCCCACTCTCAGAATGGAGTGGTCCTTCCTGAATGTGTCCTTTCTGTGTCATGGACCTGGCCTATGGGAGCTCAGAAAGAGGATCTGTAGGACAGAAGGCAGGAGGTCCTGGGGACAAGTGTGAGTGAGGGAGAGCTTGTGCCAGGTCATTCATTCCAGGGGAGGATAGAGATTGCGTGTGTGTGTGTGTGTGTGTGTGTGTGTGTGTGTGTGTGTGTGTGGCGCGGAGGCGGTGGGCCCCAAGTCTGCAATTGTGTTTTGCCTACTCTTATTTCTCCCCGCACCTCTGAAACAGCACTTTGTCCAGGAAGCCCTCCTTGCACTCCGGCTGCACCAATGGCTTCCCCTCTGCCCAGACTACACAGTCTGATGAAAGCACCACAGCACTGGAGATAATGCTGGTCCCAAGTGCCCTTCTTCTCACAGGCTCTGATTTCCTTGGGTGAGGCAGACGGGAGGGGCAGGGGAGGTCCCCTACAGCTTTGGAGCCTTGCCTAGCCCTCCTTCATTAGCTAGCACCTTCCAGCCTCCTTGCTACCCTTATGCCGCCTACAGGGGTCGCTACGAGACAGCTTGCCCAGATTGTGGAGTTCTTTGTTTTTTGTTTTTTTTTCCTGATCCCCTTGAGTTACCTAGGAAAAGCCAGAGCCACTGATGTATAAATTAGAGTCTTTATTTCCAACACCTGAGCGAGTGAGCCCCGAGGCTCGCCCACCAGAGGAATAAACATACAAAGTTCGTGTTTCACTACACAACATGCCTCAGAGATAAATACAGCCCAGGGGGCTCTGGCTCTGACCAAGCAACTCTTATTTACACGAATAGATTACAAAAGTCTTATATAAAAAATAAGTGGTCCTGAACCGCGAGTGGGTCAAGGGAGGGTGGGGTATGGTTACACCTGTTACACACGGGACTGCAGCGGCCTCCCCAGGCTGTGGGGAAGAGTGGGTGTCGGGAGGCCTCCGGAAAGTGGAGATCATTGTCTCTACAAACAACCGGGATTTGGAGGGCAGGGCTTAGGTGTGTGAGGCTCACCCCTGCGCGAGGAGCTGTCAGGAAAAGGAAGAAGGCCTGGCTGTTCAAAGATCAGCTCTGGCCCACTGAGGGACAGCAAGTGGCTGTCTCTGTGAGTCGCATGAAAAACAAAACAAACAAACAAACAAAATCAACAATAACATCAAAGGGACTGCGTCCTTTCCTTGGGGACCGATGTGAGGACAGACTTCTGCTCCGCCCCTCTCCAGCTTCTGGATATGTGGCTTTGGAAGGACAGTTGGGAGGAGTGTCATTTAAGTTTCATCTTTTGGGCGTGAAGGACCCTGGGGCACTATCCCCTGGAGTGTAGGCAGTGCGCTCTCTCCGGTCGCAGCCCAGCCTACCTCTCAAAGCACCTGGTAGATCGGATTGGGGTTCGCGCCTACAGGGCACTGTGGGGTGGCGTCAGGGGACGGGGTCTGGGCCCCCTGTTCTGTGTCGCTGGGGGATGCCCCCTCTGGAGGAGATTCTGGTGCTGCATCTGCCAGCAGCAGCGCAGGCGCGGCGGGGCTGTCTGTGGAGATGCGCTCCACGATGCTGGATAGGCAGTCGAGGCTCGACACCGCCGCACTCTTCCCTGGCCTGGACTCTGTAAGGGGAGAGGAAGATTAGTAATCCAAGCTTGAGTCTCTTCAAGTCTCTTACCCCGGAGCAGAGCACAGAGTTTGGGGGCAGAGGGGAAACTGAGGACTTGCCAGACTGCAAGGAGAAAGAAGAGGAAGGTGCACGTCGTAGTTGCTTACCCCCCAAACACGACCCCCTCGCCATCCCAAGACACAAGTGTGTGTGTGTGTGTGTGGTGGAGGTGGGGAGGAGGTACTAAGACTGGGGAGCTAGGGCAGTTTATAGGGGGGCACGGAAGGCCACTGACGGCCTGCTAGCTGGGAACAGCTGAGAATACGCACCGCTGGACGCCTCGCTGTAGTAGGCGGCGTCGTAGCCGTTCTGACGCCGGGGGCCGCTCGGGGGACCGCTGTAATCCATCTGCGAATAGCAAGAAGGACCGAGTCAGACCCACGGGGCGTCTCGAGCACTACTCCCTGTCACCGCCCCTCCCTCACTCCCCTAGTCTCAGCTGTGGGTTCCAGGACTGGGTCAGTTCTAGTTAGGAGGTAGGAGCCAGCATACATTGAAAGCTGTCGCATGCAGGGCCAAACTGAGACTAGATGGTCACCCAGGAAACAAAAATCTGCATTTGGGTAATAAGGATTTAAGAAGGAAACGTATGTCCTGGGGTCTGCGCAGCAGTGTTCTGATGGCACCCCCAAATGGGCAAATCGCAGATGACTAGGGTCTCCAAAGAAACCCCAGTGACAGATGCCAGTCTAAAGGACTCTCCCGACCCCAAAGGTCTCAGAAACACGTTGCAGATACCCCAGGTGCTGCCTACACTTGTCCTCCTTCTGGGTCCCGGCCTTACCATGCCGTCGGAGCAGTTGGAGCGCGGGCTGGAAGCGTCCGAGTCGCCGCTGTAGTGCTCGCTGCCTCGGCCTGGGGGCAGCGGGCCCGGCGAGTAGAAGGAGGCGGCTCCAGGGGGTGCTGCGTCCTGGTCGCGCAGCAGAGCCTGCAGGCCTTCAATGTAGCGGATGGCATTGCGCAGGATCTCCACCTTGGGCAGCCGCTGGTTCGGGTTGCTGGACGTGCAGCGCTTGAGCGTCTCGAAGGCCTCGTTGACTTTGCTCAGGCGGCGCCGCTCGCGCATGGTGGCGGCCTTGCGGCGATCAGCGTTGGTGGTCTTGCGCTTGCACGCCTTGCAGGCCCACAGCAAGCAGCGACCAGCCTGGTGGTGCCCGCTAGGCGCGCGCACATGCTCATCTTCGCGAGCGCCCGGGCCTGGGTGCACCGTGGTGGGGAAATGTGTGTGTTCCTCCGGTTTCAGGAGGGTCCCCACGTGCACCAGGCGAGGGTCCAGGTCCTCGAAAAAGCGCAGGTCTGGTGAGTCGAAACACGGGTCATCATAGAAGTCGTCGGCTGTGGCAAAGGAGCAGAGAGAGCTGTCGGGGCCTGTCAAGTCTACGTCCCGGAGTGGCGGCGACAGTAGCTCCATATCCCAGCTCCTGGGCTTCTTGGTCCTGCCTCTTGCTCAGCCCAAGCCGCAAGAGTCACCTTAACTTTCTGCCACTCCTGAATCTCGACAGTAAAATGACAAAGTGCTGAGGGCTGGAATGCACATCCGCTGTCCTCTACCTCCCCTCCTTGTCCTGTCCCGTCGGAGTTGTGGCGAAGAAAGCGATCGTACTGTGACTTCCTCGCCCCTAGCTTCGCGCCAGGCGCCCTGGACTATTTATCCAGGGTAGCCTAAAAGCCCGGGGAGCTGGAAAGGGAGGCTGGGGGCGGGGGCGCCCCAAACCAATAGGAGTGCAGCAAGGCGGAGCTTGGGGTCCCCAGGGTAGCCACTGGGGCCAGGGAGTGCCCCCTCCCGCGGCTCTGCGCTGGGGCAGAGAGGAGGGCAGAGACTGGCAGGCAGACGCCAGCCGTGGCACTTGGCTATCGGGTGCAGCCTGCCCAAGCCGCTCGCTCTAGTGCCTACTCCTCCAAGCTCCGTGAAGCTGGCCGCAGCGCTCACTTCGGAGCTGACCTTGGATCTCACGGTCCTGATTTGTGGGGAAACCAGGCACAGAATAGGAGTTAGAAATCAGATCGTAGGAGATTTGGAGACAGACACAAGGCAACAGGGCAAAGAAACCCCTCTAGAGAAGCAGCAGCGACATGGTGACACTCAGAGAAGTTGAGCCAAGGACGAAGTGCGCAAGGGACAGTGAGACTCGGAAGGTCTAAGTAGGAAGCCTGAGGCAAATGACTTGGTGGCAGTGACATTTGGCTCATTCCCGATCTAGAATGGCTCTGAGAGCGTCTGGTGTTGCCCATCTTCCGCAGGAAGCTTAGAAACTCAGCGTAGTCCGCGGGGTAGTTGGGGGATCATCATTAAAACTTCAAGCCATTCTACTCAAACTCAGGGTGGACAGAGGGAGGGAAGGAGGGAGGGAGGAAGGGAGAGGCTCCACTCAACTTACCCAGCAGGATCCCTTCTGTGGATGTCTCCGAGAGCCACAGGGGTCTGCTGCTCTGTTTCTATAGCTAAGATGAAAGCCAGTTTGGGGCAGGTTTGTGTCTTCTTGTTCTAGAGTCCAGCCTCGGGAAGTGCCTTTTCTTAAGGGCCATGACGGCCAGAACCTGGCCTGAGGACCACACTTACAGTCGAGTCTGCATAACTTTGTGGAGGTGATCTCTTCCCAAGTCTGTTTCTACTTCACACCCAGGGATAATGGCAATGTCCAAGAGTAACTGTGGTGATGGTTGAGAATTCAAAGGGAGGAGGGTGTGGGAATGTCAGGGACGTCAGCAAGAGAGCTAACTTCTGTCTCCAGCACGTGCTTGCATGGTATAACCAACAGGCTTCTTAGCCTTTGCCTGGGGACACTGAGCCCCAGCAGGGGGCCTTGGAGTCTCTGGCTCTGTTCCTCTGGAGACTCTGTTGTGTCTCTTCCTAGCAGGCTCACTAGGGAGGGGAGGAGCAGAAGGAGGAAGCCACCTCCCTGGAGCTCTGGCTCCCCTACCAGCCCCAACACACCCCACCCCTGGGATGCTCATGCCTCTTGGGGCTCTGGCTAGAGGTCTTCCTTGACCATGTAGCCCTGCTGTGTCTCCTCTCCTGGATGCCAGGGATCTAAGCAAGAGTGATCCAGATGTCTTTCCTACTAACTTCTGGAAGCCGTCTAGCTGGCCCTTCTACGAACTGGGAAGCCCTCTCTGGCCCTCAGAAGCAGGAATCTCTTTCGGAGTCCAACTGTTTTCACCTTCTCTGACACTGGCAGTGCTGACAGTCCTCTTGGTGACGGGCTCACCCTCTCTACTCCATGGCTTTGCCTTTGCTTAGTCATTCAGCGTTCTTTGTGGCTCATCTCCCACACGCCAGGCACTGAACAAGACCAAGGCCCTGTTCACGTAGTGTTTACATTATAGGAGAGGATGGCAGACAAGCAATCAAGGAACTGTGTGGTATCAGGGGTTTATAAATTCTACAAAATAATAATAATAACAAAGCAAAGTGAGAACTGGCCTTCATTCCAGCAGCCAGGGAAGGCCTCTCTGGGATGGTTGTACTTGTGTGGTGTCCTGGATGAAGGGAGACAGAAACCACCACCACAAGCGGGTATTTAGTCAGAGACAGAAACAAGCATGGGCGAAGGTCTTGGGGCAGGACTGCGCTGGACAGGCTTAATGCACAGCAAGTATGCTGGAACTTAGCTTGTGTCCCCAACTCGACTGAGAGCCACCATTCTCCTTAATGGCTCCATTTCATTTTTTTTTTTTTTTTTTTTTTTTTGGCCACCGTGAGAGGCCTCCTCCTCCTCTTCTTCCTTCCCCTCTAACCCGGAACAGGGATTCAGCCTCAGAGTCTTATTCTTGCAGCTCTCACCTTTAGCCCTCGCCCCTAGACCTGCCCCAGGGCTGTCGGGTCTCAGCTCAGACTTACTTTACCAGGAGCTTTGCCCAAGGTTGGCGGAAGACAAGTGACCGTTTCGGAGGGCTCGGCAACAATCCAAAGGAGTGATCACAGTCACTCGCACGGTTGCTGAGCTTTGGGAGGCAAAGTGATCTGGTGAAAAGTGATTGAAAATCCAATATGCTCTCAAGATGGAGCTTGGCAGGCTTGGGGAGATGAGGTGGCTCAGTGGTTAGGAGCACCCACCGCTCTTGCAGAACACCTGGGTTTGATTCCCAGCACCCACTTGATTGTTTACAACTGCCTGTGACCCCAGTTCTGGGGGACTTGATGTCCCCTTCTGATCTTTGCGGCTCACAGATGTACATGAGGGCAAAGCACTCAAATGCATACAAACTTTTAAATCTCTAAAAATAAAGATGGGGACAAGCAAGATTTATTTATGGTTGGATGTGGGCACAGGGACAAGAGAGACATTAGAGATGGCTTTTGGGAGAAAGGAACTGGGAAATAGTGGGTCTGTGAATGTCAGATCAAAGATCCAGATTGGGTAAAGTTGGAAATCCACGTTAAACATCCAGGTGGAGATGTGGAGTCGGAGTGGAATTCATGAGGCTGGGGGTCCCGAGGGGATGGCTGGGCATGATGAACCCCTGTCCACTCTTCCTGTAAGACACCCCCTAGGTCTGTCCTTCCTAAGATCACCACTAGACTGTGCTAATTCCTGACCTTTGCTGACTTAGATGGCCCCACTGACACGTCGGCTCTCCTCACTGGTACTCCCAGGAACCCAGCTCCTGCACGGCAGCCTGGGGAAATGGCAGAGGTCCCAATGCTCTTTGCACTTACATACCATCGTGCCCAGATGAATCTCATCTCCTTCCCCAACTACATGGCAGTTCAGGAACCCTACTCAGTCTGTCTTTACCACTTCATCTGGAGCTACCCTCCCCTCAGATGGTCCTGTCTAATTAGCTGCCCTCCTTCAGAGTCATGGAGTCTTGTGCCTGCTGTTCTAAGCCTACTGTCCTCTCTCCTGGCCCTACCCATGATTGGCAGCTTCTCAGGTCTCAGGTCCTAACTCCAGTGTTGCCTTCTTGGGATGTCTCTGGCCATCCCAGATAGCTATGTCCTGGGCTTTGAGAATGTCACTCAGCCTTTACTCTATAATGATCTTGTCTGCTAGTTTGTTCACTGAGGGATATAAAGACATTCATGGTATGGGGACGTTTTGTTCACCATGGCATTTTCAGAAGCCACTGCAACAGTGATCCCACAGGGGCACTTGGTAAGAGTCAAGTGAATGATAAATAGTCTTGGGTTCTCCTAATTTCTACACTTGTATTTGAATTTAGCAAAATGTGTCACAACTTATCCAATTTCATCAACATTGGGCACAGTGTACATGATTATTCCCACATGCTCTCACACTAGCTCTTCCCAGGCAAGCAGAGGCTCATCTGCCTGGGCCATGCTCCCTTACATTATACATGGCCTGTCCAAACACTGTAACAGTATGCTACAGAGATATGTGATGTGGCATCACTATAAATGTCTTTTCATTTGACTTAAACTCAATGAAGAATACAAGTCGTTGCTATTGTAATGGTTTTGATGGGAGCATCTGCCCCCTTTTTCGAACCTGGGCTGAATGTGCTCAGCACTCAGTAAGCACTCCATAAATATTTCTTGGCTGATGAATGAGCAATTCCATTTAATTCTGCAGTGTTCTGGCACCTCCAAGGAAGCACTTCGAACAATTTACTTGTGCAAATCTAGGTTTTTATTTTTGTTTTTCTCAAACCCGAGCAAGCAAAGAAAATACAGAAGTAAATTTTGTGCTGAGACTAAACTATTACAACTTTGCTTTTTGGTTTATGGTCATCCACACTTGCCCCCTGCCACCCATTCTGAGGGATGCCATTGGCTGTGGGCTGAGGTACTGTCCCTTCAATGTAGGGCCTCTTGGACTGCAAGCCCAGTGACCCAGAGAAGCATACAGCTCACCCTGGGGCTCCTTCTTCTCTCTCTGTAGGAGGGTCCTGTGATTCTCCCCCTGTCCTTTGCAGGCCTTACTGCTCACCCCCTTGGCTGGTCTGCCGAGGGGCTATAAATGGAGAGCTGGCTTCTGGGCAGGAATGTTGGTCTGGCTTCTAGGGTGTTGCATCAGGGGGAGCGGCAGCCTTTATACATATATATAGCCTCTAGAAACCGGATCCAGCCAGCACCTGCCCCAAGCCTCAGGCACCTCTGCCCTACCCAGGCAGAACCTGTGGCCTCTGCACTTTGCTAGTGTAGGCTGAATTGCTGGCTTGGGTATAGGGGTCTGGAGGACCAGGGGATAAAAACAGGGGTGAGCCAGGTAAAGCAGAGCCAGCCCTAGGCCCAGTCTCTGTCCCTAGGCTTTTTCTTTCCCAACCTTTTGCTTCCCAGAAAGCCTGAAACTGCCTGCCACCAGGTAAAGATCTGTCAATTTAGACTGATCTGGAAGGACTGTGATATTGTAGCTGGGCACAGATATGATCCTGGTCATTACCAGGGTCCCAGAGACTCTTCATATGTCCCACTCCGGCGGCAGGGAGTGGGGGTGGGGCAGCCTCAGACTCTGGTGTGTGCAGGACCTTGGGAGTCTGGCAAATGAACTGGCTGGTGGACGTCATATGTTCTCACACACAGTAGAGGACAAGCAAGTCAAGAAGGCATGGGAGCTATGGGTTTGAGAAATGGTGTGTACACTGTGGGAGTGCATGACCCTACCATGGACAATACATACCTAGCATGTATTCAGGTGCTGGGAATACATCAAAGAAAAGAGTATCCCTGGCCAAAGCAAGAGGAACAACAAAAAATAAACACACCAGTTAGTAAACTTTATGGCACACTTAAAAGGCAGAATGTGTGGTCAAAGATACTAAAGGCAGAGCAAGATGGAAGGGATTGTGTGAGGTATGGGGCTTTGTGTTAACTAGAGGGACATGGTGATATCTGAAAAAAGGTAAAAGATTTGAGACCAGTCCTTGTGACCTCTAGGAAAGAACGTTCCTGGCAGAGAAAGATAATAATGGAGCCCCTTCTGTGGGAAAAGTGCCTCTTCTGGGAGTGACAGGGTGGCCATGACTCGGAGTCTGGTGCTGTGTGTGCTCAGTGAGGGCATGCAGAGGCAAAAGAGAGCTCAGCATAGGATTGGATGGGTGATTTGTCAACCGAAGAAAAGCTTTCATTACCAACCAGGAAATCCTTTTAAACGTAGTTTAGTGGACCACAGTTTTCTGTGTAATAAGTTGACTAAAAACTCCCTGCCATCCTAGTATAGCTCTTAAATTGGGCATTTTTTTCTCAAGGAGGAATTTTCTAGCTAAGAAGTTTTATTTTAGTTGTGAATTCACCAAGAAGTAAAGCAGTTCAGCTCTGCATGCAAGGTGGTGGGAAGCTCCTCAGGGAAAGGGCAGAGGGCGCAGGGTGGCTTGCCATGACATCAGCAGTGGAGGGCATCATTCAACTTTTCACCATGCAGGCCATGAACCATTTAGACCTCACATGTCATGCACACATCGCATATATTCACAGTCCATGTACACACTATGGGCTGTGCACCTATCACATGCATGTGCAACGTGCATCTCACATGCCAGGCACACATCAGGTACCATACATGCCTCATCCTATGTACTCCTGACAGATGATGCACACAGAACTTATATCACATACTCCATGCATCACATATACCTCATGAGCGAAGGACACCCATATGCTATTCACACACCACATGCCATGAACACCTCATATCCCATTCATACTTCAGCTGCCTTTTACACCTTATCTACTACCCTCACTCGCACATGCAATTTACCCCTCATATGCCAATCATAGCACACATACCATTCACACCACACATACCACTCACACTCCACATGGAAATCACTTTGTACATGCTATGCACACTTCAAATGCCACACATGTTAATCATACTCCACATGCCATAAACACCTCACATGCCATGCACACTTTACAGGCTATTCACACTGCTTGTGCCATTTACCCCTCACATGCCATTCATACTCTTCATACTATGCACACTATACACATAATTCACACATTTCCGCCTTTCACACCTTACATGTCACTCCCATTGCATATATC
>CABHPR010129635.1:12075-22260 GCA_902168415.1 Peromyscus melanophrys | reverse complement strand
AAAAAAAAAAAAAAAGAACTTGCCATGAAAGCATAAGGAACTTTGGATTCACAGCATCCGTGCAAATGCTAAGTGGGTTATTACCCATCAGTGATCCTACCACTCAGGAGGCAAAGACAGCATATCTTGAAGGCAAAATCCTTAGCTAGACTAGCTGATTCGGTGAGCTCTAGGCTTAATTAAAAGACCTTGCCTACATATAACAAGGAGAAGAGTGATACAGGAAGATACATGACATCAACTTCTGGCCTCCACACACACATATCTATCCACACAGGCAAAATGCCACACACATGTATGTGCCAAAGAGGAAAAACAATTCATAAACATTTTATCAAGGCATATGGTGTATTAAGTGAGAAATGTCCTCCACAGCCTCCAGTATCTGAACATTAGTTGCCAGTTGGTAGAACTGCTTGGGGAGATTTAGAAAGTGCAACCTTACTGGAGGAAGTATGTAACTGAGAGTGAGATTTGAGATTTGAGAAGTTAAAGCCTCCCCCTTGGTGGTAGTTTGAATAAGCATGCCCCCATAGCCTCATATATTTTCATGCTTAGTCCCAGTTGATGAACTATTTGGGAAGGATTAAGAGGTGTAGCCTTATTGGAGTAGTTGTGGCCATGTTGGAAGAGGTGTGTCATTGGTGGGTGGGCTTTGAGGTTTCTTTCTCTCTTTGCCTGCTGTAGATGGATCTGGATGTAAAGCTCTCAGCTACTGCTCCAGTACCCTGCCTGTCTACTTCCCTCCATGGTGATAGTGGGCTAACCCTCTGAAACTGTCAGCAAGCCCCAATTAGATGCCTTCTTTTTTATGAGAGTTGCCTTGGCTGTGGCATCTCTTCACACCAACCGAACAGTAACTAAGGCCCTCTACTTCCAGTTTTCTCCCTCTGCTGTGTAACTGTGGTTAAGGGTGTCATTGCTCAGATTCCTGTTTCTGCTACCATGCCGGCCACTTGCTGCCATGACTTCCCCCATGGCAGACTTTTACACCTCTGGGATAATGAGCCCAAATAAAATTCCTTCTTCTGTCAGTTGCTTTCAGTCATGGTGTTTTTATCACAGCAAGAGAAACTAACTAATACAAGGTACAACGTATGCCCAGAAGAGTGTGTTAGTCAACACTACAGTGAATTTCCCCCTACCGAATATACACATAAAGCCAGCATTCAGACAAAGACACAGAATACCATGAGAAGTTTCCCATCCCATAGCTTTCTCAAGCAAGAGTACTCAATACCAAATGTGTAAGCAATACCAAAGGGTAGTTCTTATACCAAAATGAATTATATATGTCACTGTATGAATGGAACCATGCAATATGTACTCAGTTTTTACATGGAGCATGTTTGTTAGATTCAGCATATTTCTGAGAGAATTATCAAGTGTGTGTTTTCATTGTCACATAATAATCCATTATATGAAGAGGTACAGCTTTTAATCCAGGCTACTGTTGATGGGAATGCATGACCAGTACCATTAAGCAATTCATAACTTATTATTAATATACAAATGCTATATAGTATAACATTTTTGTAAAGTCTATGCTCAGCAGACCTGGAGGATTTAGGAAAAAAATACCAAAGAGCTAAAATATGCCAAATAAGTCATTTTTCATATGACTGTGGTAAATATTCTGCGAGGTATAAAATATGGGTATTATTATCTTCATTTTATAGGAAGAAACTAAAAACGCAGAGAACTATGCATCCATCAGTTGATGACAATGACAGAGATGAGACTAGAGCACCCATTCATTTGCTTACGTCTTCCTTCTTTCATTCAAGAAATAATATTTATTAAGCTTGAAAATATACTGAATGCAATACAAAGTATAGGAAGAAAAAGATGCAAAAAGAGAGACGCCTTATGTCAATAACAGCATAGTTGAAATGTAGTCTTTTGGTAAGAACAACACAAAATGCATTCAGAGAGGTATGTGGTACTCCTACAGCCAGATGTGCACATTTTATG
Source organism: Peromyscus melanophrys (assembly GCA_902168415.1). NCBI lineage: Eukaryota > Metazoa > Chordata > Mammalia > Rodentia > Cricetidae > Peromyscus > Peromyscus melanophrys. The sequence goes on along the minus strand of CABHPR010129635.1, from coordinate 20,286 downwards.
GGTGTGGGGAGCGGACCTGACCCTGGAGAATATACACCTGCTGAACACTGAAGGGTAAGAGTGCTCAGGTAAGTGGAACCCCGTGCCTGAGGGGCCCTTGATGCAGATGGAGCAGGGCAGACGTGAGACATGAAAAGGTGTCCGAAGAGAAAGCCATCCTAAAGCCATAGGAAAAAGATCTATCTTTCAACTAGGAATAGCAGGTGGTTCAGGGGTCTCTAGGCAGCCCATGACTGGTCTCTGGATTCCCTACATTTCAAGAAGGAAATGCAATTTGAATGGACTTACCTGGATCATGTATGTGCACAGATGTGCACAGCTCTGCGGTTGTACTTAATGTACTTTGAAGGAGAGAGAGAGAGGAATCTTCTCTTAGGTGGCAAAATGACTCTTCATTTTACAAAAGGAGTGGGCATGTGGGTTCTCCATTTCTTGGGCTTTCTCTTATTCCTCCTGGGAAGGGACCCTGTTCACCTGCCATTATATGTTTTGACTAGGGTGGAAAATGAAAAAAGAACAATCCAAGTGAAGAAAATGTGACAGATGCCTGGGTCTTCTGACTTTGGAACTGCCTCACTGTGGCACCTCAATATTGTCTTGGAGACCCCATTATTTAGATTTTGGGTTTTCAATGGAATTAAAAGTTTCATGGGCTGCTAAAGGATGTTAACCATGAAGAGATCCTTCTTTGCATGGAGGTCCCAGAGAAAAAGGGAATGTCCTGGTTCACTGCCACGGGGAGAAGGTTCTTCTCATTTGTGAGTAGCAGTATTTTACAAGCTGCTCCTAAGCTCTGCAAGGGACTTCCTCCAAAAGCATGAAGAAAGCCTTATGTTTCCTATCAAACATAAGAACAGAACTCCATCTCTGTAGTTGCCCCCGTTAGATCTGGTGTCAGAGACTTCACTTTCCCAGCGCTTGGCAACCTTGGCGTAGTGGCCTTTTTACTAGTTACGTTCTCAAGTCCAGCAAAGATTTGGCTTCTCAATGTGTTTTGAATTAGATTCATGAAAGCTCCATTAAAAATAAAATAACTGGCTGGAATTAGGCTAATAAAGTCCTAAAAGACAAGAACTGTTGTGGTTACAAGGCTCAAGTACTTTGAAAAAATCCTATCTGAATGTTCTAGTACCTACATTGGATGGATATTTTATTAGGACTGTAGACTCTCGGGAATGGAGAGAACTTTAGAGACCTACCTGGCCCAAAATCCCATCGGGTATTCTAATCTCTCTGCATGACTCTAGTTCAGTGAATTTGCTCAGACACCTCCAGTTGCTTGTGGTCCTTTGGACACCTCATTTTGGACACCAACTGTTTTCCTCAGTGTGTCTGAATCTAGTCATATTTTCCTGATTTTGTTTGCAGTGACTATCACATGACTTGCTAAGACCCAAAGCTCTTACAGCCCCAGTATGCCCCTGCTGGTAGCCCCAATCTAACACAAGCAAAACAAAATTAAATAATATCATCGAACATGTGTGAGATTTTAATGCCTATTGTTTTCTTTTTCAAATTTCTTTTAAATAATTCCTTTATAACTCTCGAAATAGTAAGATAGAGCTGCAATCCCAGCACCCAGAAGGCTGAGGCAAAACCTGAGCTACATGGTGAGATTTGTATCAAAACAAAACCAACACAACCTTAGGACAGCCATCGAACCTAAACTGCTAAAGGGAAGTTTCCGCTTTAGCAGAGCTGCGCATGCTCAGTTCACAAGCTACAGCAAGGAACCGGAGAGCAAAGTTTGTAGCAGAATCAGAGAAGGAGAAAGAGGAGATAAAGCTGAGAGACTCCTCAAAATTTTCTGGAAGAAAAAGGAAAATCAAGATGATACTTAATTTGGTATTTCATACTGGGATTTAAAAACTGCTTATATTGGAGTAGGGAAGATGTTTTATAAACGGGACTCTCAAGCCCAGTGAGTGTATGCAAAGAGCCAAATCCCAACCTATAAAATGCTTTTCAGTATTCAACATGCATCATAAATTAGGTAAGAAAAGGGCAATGAAATCATTAGAGCATTCAGTTAAGCATTTGTTTGTTTGTTTCTTTAGGTGTTTTGAGACAGGGTCTCTCTACATGGCCTTGGCTGTCCTAGAACTCTTCATGTGATGTAAACCAGGCTAGTCTCAAACTCACAGAGACCCACTTGTTTCTGCTCCTGAGTTCTGTTCCTGAGTACCACCATGTCTGGCAGCGTTTATTTCAAATCTGTTTACAGACTGTGTCCTTGAGACACAGCAGAAAGCAAAGGTTTAGACAGCAATGGAAAAAAATCAATGTCTGCGACTTCTGTGAGAAAACAAGCGAGAGAGAGGAAGGCAGACAGACAGGCAAGCAATGTGTTATTTCGAAGTTAGCGAGATATGGAAATTTTTAATTAAAGGAAGTTTACTAGAAAACTATCAGCCCTATATTCAGCTAAAAATAGATTTCAAATGGTTAAGTTTGTCTTTGACCCTAGTAAAGAATTAAAATGGCCAGGCTTGATGGCTTGTGCCTATAATCCTTGAATGTGAGAGGCTAAGGCAGGAGGATCAGGAGATCAAGGGCAGCCTTAACTGCATAATGAGTTCAAGACCAGCCTGGGCTACATGAGAGCTTGTCTAAGATAAACAAGTTAAGTGGAGATGGTTCAGCAGTTAAAAGTATGTACTTCCTTTGCAAAGGACCTGAGTTCAGTTCCATCCAAGGGCACTTGCACTCACGTGTGCACACACACACACGCGCGCGCGCGCACAGACACACACACACACACACACACACACACACTTAAAACTAAATTTTAAAGATTAAATATATTGCATCAGAATAGAGCTCTATCAGAGATTCCTTCTTAACCCTTAGAGTAATAGCGACTAGTGACTGTAGAAACCCCTCTAGATAAAGCTCATGTATTTTGAGATGGAACACCCCTTTATTTATAAATTATTCTCACACAAGTGAAACAGACAATGATACGCTATTTGGTGAAGCCACTGTGCTAGGTTAGGAGCCTGGCTCAGGGTCCTCCCTCATTCCTTCAGCCTGTGCATTCTTCATCCATTAAAAGAGATGAAACCTTACTAGTTTGGGACCCAAATGCGTGACTCATTCAAGACTATGGGTCACAAAAAAATACTCCAGGCACACAGCAGGTGCTTTGCGCTGTATCAACAAAACTGACTTTGCTTGAAGAAATACCGTGCAGCAGCCATGTGTTCATATTCGTACTCTGCTGTAGTTCACCTAGCAAAGCATTTTCCCTTCCATTCACACAACCCAAGCTAGTTAACTTTTCTGGCCTTACTTTCCCCAGTTACTTTAGATGGCATCCAGAGGAGTCAGGATTAGAATTCACATTGCCTGACTTCAAAGTGTGGACACTTTCAATTGCATCAAGCCTTTGGTGTGGCCAGTTTCTGGAGGTGAAACTGAACTTTGTCTTTGAGATTATGCCTATACCATTTGCAGATCCCAACTTGCAAAAACATATAATTAAAAGAATTGTCCCAAGTTCTTTAGTCCCTCAATATTTGGCCCCGGCCTCCACATCTGCTTGGGCACCTCCAGTAAATAGACATCCATCATGTCCTGTCAGAGAAAGCCACTCCTTACAAGGATTTGGAATCTCTTCTCCCCCTACCAGGCACATTCTGCTCTCTGGAGTCACACCCCACACATCTGCTGTCTCCCTAAAGTGTCAGCAGTGAGCTATTTGTATACCCTCCCTCTGGAGGGCTCCAGGTTCCTCATCGCAATCCTTTCACAGTTTCACACCATCAGTGGCATGTCAACCACATCCTGTCTGAGCCATTTGTGCACGTATCAGTCTCACTGTTCATCATAGTCCATATTTTAGATGCTGTGGCATCTCTGAGTGACAGGAATGTGAGCTTTTATTCTTTCCATAGTGTTCTAGAGCAACAGAATCAAACAAGTTCACAGAAATCAATGTGCCTTAAACTTTGCTTTCTCAAATTCTGTTCTAACTCCACCTAGCCTTTACAACTCTTCCCCGCTCTCCTCTCAAAGGCCTTTTCTTATTCTTTCTAGACACTAAAATCTGGGCACAAATGAGCTTTAAAAAGTGAAAATTATCAAAACCAAAATATCACAGCTGGCCACTGTTTTCTGAATACCTTTAAAATGCATTTGTATAATGACTAGAAGAAAAGACCATGGATGATATATTGGCTGCCCTTGGTCTAAGGTGTTAAACATCCATCTATATAACAGCAGGAAATAGGGGCTACGTAGTGAGAAGCTCCAAGAGATGTCTGCCCACCCTTTAACATAACTGCTTCTTATATCTCACTGGCTATTAAAAGTAGTGTCTCCTACTTAGAATCCTCAGTCCTTTAGTTGGGGTTATACCCCAATGCTTCCCCATCAATCATTTATCCCCAAAGGAGTACTTGTATGTTCTTATTGCTTGTGCACACAGGAATGGTAAATCATTGCAGAAGAATTCAGTTCATTTTAAAATTGCAAATACAATTCATAAAGATGAAAAATAAAATGAAGGAGCCCAAAACAAGTAGGAAAAGCCAAATACTCATGCCAACAGCAAGTGTAATACAATTAAGAGACACACTGTTTTAAGTAGCCATAATGCCTTCCAGACTCTTGAAGCTGGAGACCATCTTGGTTGAGAACAGAAAGCAGTACTCTCTACCTCAGAACTGGAAGACAAGAGTCTGATACTCATGGTGCTACATAAAGAAAGGAGAGGTAAGTCAATAATAATAATAATAATAATAATAATAATAATAATAATAATAATAATAATGCAATAACTTGAAAAAAGAAAAGATGGGGAAGTTCTGGCAAAGCTAGACAGGTTACAAAGTACGTCCGTGTCTTTTTATTTTAATCATTCAGCCAGTAAACATTTATAGAGATTTTTCATATGTGAGGAATCACACTGGACATTCAGAACTCAGATATAAAAGATCTCTTTAAGCCGGGCGTTGGTGGCGCACGCCTTTAATCCCAGCACTCGGGAGGCAGAGGCAGGCAGATCTCTGCGAGTTCGAGGCCAGCCTGGGCTACCAAGTGAGCTCCAGGAAAGGCGCAAAACTACACAGAGAAACCCTGTCTCGAAAAACCAAAAAAAAATAAAATAAAATAAAATAAAAAAATAAAAGATCTCTTTATCTCCCTCAAGATCTTCCAGCCCACCAGATCTCATGGTAAATATGACAGTGATGGTCAAGTGCAGATCCTTGGCAAGACAGAGTTAGCTAAGGAGGTACTGAACAAAGCCAACACAGGGCAGCCTAAGTGGGCATGGAAGTGGAGAGCCTGCCAGGCCCTCAAGAGAGCTGCATATAACAAGGAAGGGCTGTTCAGTGGGGTCAAGGACACGGGGAAGGGAAGTTTTTTTGAGAGTGACAGTTCTGTTACTCTAGAGAACCCTGACTAATACAGCCTCTTTCACCTGATAACAAGCACTTCAGGTACTTTCTTTGTTTTTTGTAGGCTAATTGCTGTTTGGTTTTTTTTTTTTTTTTACACTGTGAATAAGTGTATTATATAGACATACTATTTCCTAGTTTGGACAATTATGAATAAATCTGTGTGTATGTTTGTGTTGAAAAGTTTTTAACTTAGATGGGTAAATAACAAAGAGTGGGGATTCTAGGGATATATGGTAAGGTTCTGTTTATTTTTTATAAGAAATTACAGAGTCACCTTTCCAATTTAGCATTCATATCAAAGCCACTGGGCATTTATGCATTTCTTTACTCACTTACTTACTCGGTTAAAAAAAAAGAAGGACCTAGCATTTACGGCAAGCCCAGCATAGCAAGCACTGTGAGGCAGAAGGGAAGCCATTGGCCCTCCTGCAGCTTGCAGATTTGGGGGAAAGTTGGCAAGCTTCACAGAGAAGGAACTGACTGAATGAGTTTGACCATGCAACGATGCTGTATGAGTCCCCATGTGAAAAGCATCCATATTCTTTGTCCCTGGGGTTGCCTTTTGATACTAAGGAATCATTAATAGTCATTTTAACCTAAAATTGACATCAGGACCCGACTAGACCAGTGACTTTTCAGCATGTTTAATCTTCAAAACCCTTCCTCAAGTGGGGAGGATAAACTCCCAGTCCAAACCCAATGCAGGTGGGCTTGCTTGTTATCGTGGCTGTCACAGATAGTGGCTGGAAGCAGGCAGGGCTGCCAGGCAGAGAGAATAAGAGGAGAAGAGGAATGAGGAGTGAGAAAAGAAGGGGCCAGCCACCCACTCACACAGTCAGACATGGAATAAGAAGGAAAGAAAAGTATACAGAAATAGAGAAAGATAAAAGCCCAGACACAAAAAGTAGATAGGACAATTTATGTTAAGGAAAGCTGGTTAGAAACAAGCCAAGCTAAGGCTGGGCATTCATAGGAAAGAATAAGCCTCCATGTGTGATTTATTTGAGAGCTGGGTGGTGAACCTCCCAAAGTGTCAAAGAGTGAGAAGATTAAAACAACCAACTACAGTTGGATATGGACTTCTTTACTTTTTCCACAGGGGTCACTACTCAGCTAATCACAGGATGAGGTCAATCTTATTAAAGCACAGCTATCAGGTATAGAGGTTCCCCATTTCATCAACCCCCCAATACTGTATAGATTTATGTTTCTTGGTACTGAGGATTAACCTGGGTCCTCACATGTAATGGATGAGTATAATACCATATCACTGGGCAATATTCCAAGTGATTTTTAAAACTGCTGAAACAGCATCTCACTGAACTGCCCAAGCAATCCCCCTACCTCAAGCTCCCATGGAGCTCTAATTACAGACCTGTGTCCCTAGGTCCAGCTTGAACTATATTCTTAAAATGGACAATTCAAAAAAGGGCCTCAGATTCTGGGTGAAGAAATCAGGGTTCAGAAGCCAGAACTAAGAGCTTAGGACCAATAGTAAGCCTTATAAAAAGTCAATGTCTAAGATTGACTCCTGGTCCTACGATTCTCTTTCCCTAGAGCTCCTGTTTTGAACAGTCTTCCTGTGAACACCACCAACAACAGGAAAACATGATACAATTTTGATGTAATACACAGTCATGGTAACTCCCAGGTAGCTTTGAAAAGCAAAGGCAAAAACAAGATTGCCTTGTACTCTTCAAAATGACTTCCTATTGGAAATTGGAGGGCTTTCCACTCAGGAAATATCTTAGAGAAGAGAAGCCTTGTTGCTCAAGAACTAGCCACTCTCTGTAAAACAGCAGTATGCACCCACCTAACCAGAACTCAAGACCTCTGGCAGAGACCCCAGGGACCAGAAGGCTTATATATGGTCCAGCTGCATGGTAGAAATTGGTCCCAAACCACTTGGCCTAGTGAGTAACCCATCTGCTGCCACAACACTCCCCTCCTATTTCATGTCACTGAGCGATTTTTTCCTCAGTCCCAAATATGAGCCACAAGTTAAAGGCTTAGTGGAAGACTAGACTCTCTGACATTTGGGAGATCTGGTGCTTATTAAACTGGGAGATTTAAAGTAACTATGATTTGTTCCTAATTTAGGGCACTGACAGACAAATCTTGGAGAGAGAGAATAATGAGAAGGGATAGGGAGTATGAGTCTGTGGAGTGAGGATATGGCTCAGTGAGTAAACCCTTTCCAGGCAAGTATGAGGACCTGAATTCGAATTTGCCAAACCCATGTAAACTAGGCAGATGTGGTAGCACACATCTGTAATGCCAGTGCCCTATGGTGAGGTAGAAGAAGAGACCAGAAAATTTCTGGAAACAAATTGGCCAACTGGCCTGGCACATACAGTGGAAGAGGCCCTGTCTTAAACTAAGTGGAAGATGAGAACACATATCCTAGGTTGTCCTCTGATTTCCACATACACCATAGCATACATGTGCCTGCATTCACACACACACACACACACACACACACACACACACACACACACACACGCACTTTCAGATTTGAGAGTGAGAAAGAATTAATGAGAGTATGTTGTGTCTTTTTAACATCCACAATACAGGTACATCTGGAGAAGCAGTTTAAAACTCCACCAGCCACAAGCAGGAAGGAAAAAAATAAATAGACATCTAATATCAAATATATTATGAAATATGTAGGGCTACTGGCCAAAGCACAGGGGTTCTACATGCTGATAGTACTCCATCTGTGGGTAAAGTTGGGAAATTCCTAAAAGTTTCCAAGAACCAAAGAATAGTTCATATAGAAAGACAAATAAATAGGTCACCCCCCCCC
>CABHPR010129635.1:0-11975 GCA_902168415.1 Peromyscus melanophrys | reverse complement strand
GATAGCAGCAGAAGCCAGGTGGGTGGCACATACCAATAATTCCTGTGCTAGAGAGGGAGAAATAAGAGGGTCCATGGGGCTTGGCAGCAAGCCAATCTAGCTGTATCAATGATTTACAAGTTCAGAGACACTGTCTCAAGCAATAAGGGAGAACGATTGAGAAAGACATCCACCTAATATTGACCTCTAGCCTACATGTACATACATATGAAAATACAAACACGTATAAAACATGCATACATCCTACATATACAAATTGTACCTATTATATGCCAGGTACTACTAAGTCCTTTAGAACAAAAAAATATTTCTAGAACTGCATATAAGTGGGCACTGTATAGTAGTTAAACATTTTATCAACTGAAACAATTATGCTTCAGAAACATCAATTACCTAAAACTCCAGAAGTGGGCTGGAGTTTTAGGTCTACTTGCCTCTGACACCCATCACCCTTCCCAGTTATAGTGATGCTAACTCTGTCTTAGATACCAGGCTAGGAAATGAGTAAAACATGAATATGCACGTGAACTCTGCCCCCAAGACTTGCCTACCTCAGATGGTGAGCTGCTCAATTCATTTATCCATCCTTTGGTTCAGATAATATTTGAGACCATAAGAGGACCCAAGCATGCAATAAGAAGTTCTCTGTCTTCATGGAGTTCCTACCTATTAAAGGTATGAGGGACTAGATAGTCTGTAGATGTACAAGTAAACACTCTCGAGTGTTACAGAGTATTAGAAAAGACACAACCAGAATGTCACAATCCAGAACAGCAGCTGACACTGTTCTGCACACTATACATCATTTTGCAGAGTGGTGAGCTTCGTGTCCTTGGAAGTATCAATCAAAGGGAGGGTGCCCAGCAGGCAATGTTTCCATCACAGAAAGATCTGAAAGTTAAGGGAAGTGGACATCTATCTATTTGACCCATTCATTTATTTACCCATCCATCCATCCATCCATCCATCCATCCATCCATCCATCTAAGCTGCAGGCAGCATTCAACATTCCCTGAGAACATAGGAGGGATCCTGGAGGCAGGAATTTGCATAGCAGATTATATTTGTGAAAACGGGCCTATCCCAGTGAAGTATCAAGCTGTGTATCATGGTTATTGTTGAAGGAGAAATAATGCAAGAGAAGGCATTGAAATGATCAGAGGTGAAAAGATGGGGACACCAAAGCCACCCATAGTAATGGCAGGGAAGATGGAAATCTCCAGGTTCAGGACAAGTTCAGACTCAACTGAGATTGTTATCATGGCCCAATCACTCAGGACTGTAGAGCTGGCCACAGGGGAGCCTGGGTGTCTGCCTCCCCTCCTCACACATTGGGTTCCAACACCTTTTCAGAGCAGACAGGGGAGGAGGAACACCCCATGGGGCCAGAAACAGTATCGGCACTTAAGAAGCACTTCATCTTAAAAGGGGGGACTGTTTTGCCCTTGTCAAACTGGTTAATTTGTCCCAAATGTTCAAAACCTCCCATTTTCCTGAAAGATTGCCCGTCTACAGAATCCGTGTTCAAACAGCCAGGCCAGTGGAGAGCTAAACCAAACACTTCCTCAGTCTCGGCTGTCTGCGGTGTGACTAGCAAGTGTGCACTGAGGGAGCATGAATGATTTCTTCCCTTGTGGCCTGAGGAGAAGGAAGTGAGATAAGGATCCAAAATGGCTGCCCGCTGTGCAGGCAGGTCACAGAAAGCTTGGAAGGAATGCTTCAGGAGCTGAAGGCCAGTCGCAACGTTCTTGAATCTACTTTCAGAGTCTATTTTAATTTAACCCATATAAGTCTCTGTGGATTTACTGTACCAGGGGTTAGCGAGGTTCTGGTTGCAAGGTAAAATACTATCTCTCATTCAGCTCAGACAATTTTCATGTTCTCACTCCAATAGTCAAATCCTCAGTTTGGGCTTGCTAACCTGTAATTAAAAATTGCCAGAATAGGTGGAAATTTTCCTGCTGAAACAATGCAAATAAGTCTATTTTTTTTTTAAATCTGACAGCATTCCAAGGTTTGTTGAACCACACGTGCATCACACACACACAATTACAACAGAGCTGTGACTCCCATCTGTGAGACACCTTGTTTGTCAGGGCATTTTCTCTTCGGATGCTGACAACAACCAGGTAACACAGGAAACTCCCCCATTTTACAAGCCAGGCTTCTATTTGCTCAGGATTGATCAGCTCAAAAATCCCAGAATGGAACCAGAAAAGCATAGTCAATAGCTCGAACACTGTTTGCTTATTTGATGGTTGAAAACAATCAATGTGAGACAAGTACGTGAATGTGTACATGGGAAGAAAGCAGGTAGCTTGTGGGGTTCCAGAGAGTAATGGGAAAACGTCCCAAAGAGAACACAAGTCTGCAACTTCCAACCTGTTGTGCTGCTCCAAGCCTAGTGACCAAGACAGTCCCCCTCACCCAGCTTTATCTTCTCATCATTATCAATGTGTTAGTAAAGTAGAACTGAAGTCATCTCCTTTTCCTGGAATGTCAGCCTTAGACCTGCATGTGGGACACATCCCATGTCTTAGGAAATTGTCCTGCATCACACAAAGCAAATCTCTATTCTTGTTGTTAGTGTCTGAATGGAGTCTGTCTGCCCAGCCCCAGGAAGCAGAGGCCCCCTAACACAGCCCTGGTTCCTCTGTGACACAGAGGCACAGAAGATGGAATGCTGTCCCCTCACAACATTCCTTCTGACTACTGAACCAGGATATGCAGCAGGGCAAAAGCATCCAAAATATTTTCAGATTTATAAACATGCCTAGAGCAAGAGCCTGTCTTCCCAGTGCCTATGCGAGCATGCCAACAGTTCTTTATCCTTGCTTTTCTTTTCCTCTGATTGGCTAAAATCAACATATCCATGAATGAACTGAAAGACATCAGCAAGTGGTTATGTGTGGATGTAGCTCAATTGCTAGAGTGCTTGCCTACCATGCACAAGGCCCTGGGTTCAATCCCCAGTACCACTTAAACGGGGCAGGTGATATATGGCTGTAATACCAGTACTGCAGAGGAAGAGGCAGGAAGATAAGGAATTGATCAAGATCATTCTTGGCTGCACAGTGAGTCTGAGGCCAGTATGGGGGGCTGTGAGATCCTCTCACAAAGAAAACCACAAGCAGCCAAGTGATTGTTTGGGGGTTTTTCTTCATAGGGGTAGGATCACGTTCTGAGACTCCCACAAGTGTGAACTCAATCCTACAGTGGGGGTGGCTTGCAGTCCTACCTGGGGTGCACACAGGCCATGGTTACAGGTTATGGGAATGGCTAAGGCCTCATTTCTGCTGCAGCATCACAGGCTAGCAGGACAACACATCACAAACCATGTCCACTGAGCTCTTATTCTGGGCTGGGTGTGCACCAAGTGTCCCCTACATAGTGGTGATGATGTAAACAGGATCCTGCGTTCCATCTGGTGCTGTTTCAGAGTTAACTTCTTTGACAAATCCAGTATGGTGGGTATTTTAGGCTATGGAAAATAATGGACAGGTTACTTCCAGCCAGCAGAAAGAAAACATGGAGAATAAGGAAACCTGTTTTTAATGATTTTTTTCTTTAGATTTAACACACTAAATAAGTATGCTAAATTTAAAAAAATCTTTTAAAAGAAATTATTAGGAGAGTTCTTATAAAAGTGACAGTCTCACTTGGCAGGGTGGTGCATGCCAGTAACCACCCCCAGCACTTAGGAAACTGAGGCAGGAGGATCATGATGTTGAGGCCAGCATGGGCTATATGAGGAGGGCTGTCTCAACAATGACAAAAGCAACCTCTTTCTCCTACCCCAAACACTCAGGTTCCGAAAGTGTTAATTCTTCAGTTGGAAGCCATGATATTTTGCCTTGATGTACTTACCCGAGGCCCGTGTGTTCAGCTTTTCTCTAAGGCACGAGATAGCTCAGGGTCTTGGTACAACAGATACACTGACAGTCCACTCTTCGTTCACTGTACTGATTAGTTTCAGTTGCCAACTAGACACAATCCAGACTCATCTAGAAAGAAAGTCTCAATGAAGAGATGTCTAGATCGGGTTGGCCAGTGTGTATGTCTATGGTGAATTGTCCTGATTAAGGTAATTAATGTGAGAAGAAACATCTCACTCTAGGTAGCACCTTTCCTGGGTCTGGGTCCTGGACTCCATAAAAGTATAGAAAGTGTTCAAGGCTGGAGAGATGGTTCAGTGGGTGAAGAGCACTTACTACTCTTTCAGAGGACCTGAGTTCTGTGTGCAGTAACCATGTTGGGAAGCTCAAAACCACATCTAACTCGAGTACCAAGGGATTAAATGTTCTTTTCTGGCCTCCATGGGCATCCATCCACACACATGTGACACATAAACACACACAGGGGGGCAAAGAGAGAGAGAGAGAAACAAAAAATAATCTTTTATATAATGAGTAGAGAGAGAAATGAACAGTAATCATGCACATATGCATCACTCTCCTCTCTAGAGTAGATGAGAAGCAGCCAGCAAGCATATACACATCCATTGCTCTCCTCTCAGCTGTGGAGGAGAAGCAGCCAGCAAGCATGTACACATCCATTGCTCTCCTCTCAACTGTGGAGAAGAAGCAGCCAGCAAGCATGCACACATCCACTGCTCTCCTCTCAGCTGTGGAGGAGAAGCAGCCAGCAAGCATGCACACATCCACTGTTCTCCTCTCAACTGTGGATGAGAAGCAGTCAGCAAGCATGCACATATCCATTGCTCTCTTCTCTCAGCAGTTTTAAGTTCCTGCCGACTGGAGCTCCCCACTTTGATGGACTGTGACCTAGAATTATAAGCTGGAATAAATCATTTCTCCACCAAGTTCCTTTCTGTCTGGATATTTGCTCACAGCCATGGGAACAAAAGTAGGACACACTTATCTACATTTGATTTTTCCAGAAAAACAATGGAGGGTTTTAACTGAGGGAACTCATAGATAGGTCCCTTCAGGGGAGCATTTCTCTGTGCTTTTGTGATCCAGAATTCAGAAAGTCAGGGAGACCAACACTTAGGGTCACCTGCCTGCCACTTCAGGTGAGGAGACAAAGCAAGCATCTTCCATGGCTATCCCATGGCAGCAAGAAGCAAAAGCAGGGAACTGCGGATGGCGATCCTGGAAAAACAAGACTAAACGCTGGACAGCACCACAAGCAGGTGTCCATGCCCAGAGGAATGTGCATTTGAACACAGACTTTCCCCAACTCCAGTGACTCTTTGCCAGGGGATCTGAGAACCGCCCTCACAGAGGTGGACAGACGACAGTCATGACATGAAGCAGACATGATTTGTCTTCTAAGAAAAGCAAAAAATTGTAACAGGAGCTCAACAAGGGGAGAGGCAGGCTCTAACCACATAGAGACGGGAAAGCTCCATGGAAAGTGGCAGTAAGCCGGGTCCTGAAATAGAGGGAGGATTTCAGTGGGTGGAGAATGGCCATACGAGGAGTTCTGCATTCAGAGTTTCCCTTTGGAAAAAGAAATCAGAACAGAGGAGGAGAGGAACTGGAGTGACCCAGTGTGAGTTGCATGGGGAGACATGGGCAGGGATAGAGTAAACAGCAGTGTAGGTCAGGGAGAAGAAAGCTGCCTGAGCATCTTCACGGTGGCCCTGGGGACAGACTGTAGACAGTTTAATAAAGTTAGGCCAAGGTTCCCCTGGTTCGGCAGCCTTCTGGGGTGTTCCAGTTTCATTCTGTTGCTCTGATTAGAAACTGACCAAAAACAACTTGTGGGAAGAAAGGCTTTATTTCATCTTACAGTGTACAGCCTACCATCCAGTGAAGCCAAGGCAGGACAGAACCCAAGACAGAACTCTGAAGGGGAAGCCATGGAGGAGTGTTTCTTACTGCCTCACTCGCTGACTTCCTTATGCAGCCCAGGACCGCCTGCCAAGGGATGGCGCTGTTCCTGGGCTGGGCCATTCTACATCAATTATCAATCAGGACAGTGCCCCACAGTCATGCCCACAGGCCAGTCTGACCAAGGCGATGTCTCAGTTAGTTTCCTCCTCCCAGATGGCTCTTGGCTGTGCCAAGTAGACCATAAAAACCTAACTAGCACATAGAGTTCCTTCGTGGACACATGTCAATCTTCCAGACTGAGAATTTGAGCTGGGCTCAGGGAAATGAAGAAGGAGCCTGGTGGTGTATGTCTGGGCAGGAGTAACAGAAACCTAGTTGACCCGAGGATGGTAAGTTGGTGGAAACTGGTAAAGTAGAGATGGCAAGAACCAGGCAGGGACCAAGTGACTGTGAGAAATGAGACACCACATTTTGAACACCCACTGGAAGACCAGAGATGTCCACTCGGTGCCAGAGGCAAATGAGTGGGCTTGTACAGTAGAAGTGGAGACCTGTTGACCAGTAAATACATAGTATCAGGCAAACAGTAGGATGCTAGCATATCTGTCAAGATGGCCTGAAAAAGGCTCCTGAGGGGAATCCAGTGAGAAGTGGGGCATGTACAGAAGTTAAAAAAAAAAAGATTGGTAAAGCCCACTCCTGCAGTGATCCGCTTATTAGAAAGGAGTTGAAGGACCACAAGTGGAGCTTGTAAGGAGCAAGTTACCCAGTAGCCCCATTCTATGTGGTTAATATTCCCAAGGGGTGTGTTGTTGGAGGAGAAACCCACAGAGAGATCAGGCTCAGTGTCGTGGTACATACCTGTACTCTCAGCAATCGAGAAGTTGAGAGAGAAGAGGACTCTGAGTTCCAGGCCAGTCTGTGCTGTGTAATAAGACCATGTGTAAAAAACAAGTTGGGGCTGCGGAAATAGCTCAATGATTAAGAGCACTTGCTCTTTCAGAGGACCAGAGGTCAGTTCCTAGATCTACATCAGGTGGCTCACAACCATCTGTGACTTCAGCTTCAGAAGATCTGATGCCCTTCTGATCTGCACACACACACACACACACACACACACACACACACACACACAGAGAGAGAGAGAGAGAGAGAGAGAGAGAGAGAGAGAGAGTTCTCATCAGCTTGCAAGTATGAAGACCTGAATTAGAGCTCCAGAAGCCATGTTAGATGATGGGTTTGGAGGCACACATTTGCAATCCCAGGGCTAGGCAGGCAGACGCTGGCAGATCTCTGGAGCTCACTGACTAGCCAAGTCACCCAGCTGCTGTGGGATGTTGTTCTGTATGCTGTGAATATGTGTTGCTCTGATTGGTTGATAAATAAAATGGTGATTGGCCAGTAGGCAGGCAGGAAGTATAGGCAGGCAAGCTGACAAGGACAATTCTGAGAAGGGGAAGGACAGAGTCAGGAGTCACCAGCCAGACACAAAGGAGGCAAGATGACAAGGCAGAACTGAGAAAAGGTACCAAACCACATGGCTAAACATAATGGGCTAATTTAAGTGTAAGAGCTAGTCAGTAATAAGCCTGAGCTAATGGCTGAGCAGTTATAATTAATATAAGCCTCTGTGTGTTTACTTGGGGGACGTGAGTGCGAGAGATTTGTCCCAAGCACTGGCAACCCAGGACACAGGAAAACTTCTGACTACACCCAGCCTTCTTGGTGAGCTCCAGGACAGATTGAGACCTTGTCTCAACCGAAAAATGGACAACACCTGATATTTTCCTCTGACCTCTATAGCATCAGCACACACATGCACCTAAATACATACATACCTTTACTCACACCAGATCTACATGAAAATGAACACATACAAACATGTACATAAATATCAAACAAAACAAAACAAAAAACAAACAAACAAACAAACAAAAAACACCCATGAAGACCACCTTGTGTTAACCAACTACAGAATCAAGAAGGTCCAGGCCACTGCCTCGAAGCTCTGCTGTGCAAGCGGCTAAGCTCCTTTGACCCTTGGGAGGCTTCTTTCTAGAAACACCATGCTAATACTGCTTCTTCCAAAGCTTATGCTGGGACTTCAGAATAACAAGTATAAAAGTGTGAGCGCACATGTCTTCGTGCAGGTGGTCCCATGGATGTTCAAACAGGGAGGATTTTTTTTGCCTTTTCTCCTTGGCAATGAGTCTGGAAATCCAGACAGCATCGCCTCCTCTCTAGGCAATGCAGGCTGGGTGAAGTGGACGGACATGGTTCATGTCAGTGGTGCTGCTCATATGGGCTGTTTATTACTCCCTGCCATCTGGTCCCATAAAAAAAAAAAAACTTTGGTTTCTGATGCTTGCCATCAGCCTTTATCCCATGAATTAGCCCACACACTTCTGGTAAATTCCTTATGGGCTAATACCCAGACAGCTTTCAGTGGCTTACAGTTAAAACATACCAACTGGTCCTGACTTAGTTCATGTTACCATGATTAATCTGTTTGTATCTCTCATACTGATTACAACTATTATGCCTTGTTATATTATACTTCAAAAGAGTGCTAGTACCAGGACCCTAGGTTTTGTACTGAAAGTACAGGGAAGGACTATGTTGAGATGCCAAGTTGCTCTTGCTCCTGTGGACATGTCATATGCTTCATGGGAAAGGCACATAAAGGAAGATGTAACTGAGATCCTGGCCTAGAGAAGACTCAGTATCTGTTTTCCTGTGTACCACAATGGGTGTTGTGGAAAATACTGGGTTTGGGTGTCCATCTCTGACAGCTTCACTCAGGGTGTGTAACTGGGAGTGTAACTGAAGATGCTACATCCAGAAAGGCCCTTGGGAATCCATGATTGTCCTGTGTTTCTAAAGTGGAAGTCCCATGTCTTCATTAACTCAGACCAAAATGTGATTATAAAATGTCTATAGTACAGGTGAGGAGATACAGGCAGACAAGACCCTCCATCATCCAGTCTCACACAGTCAATAGAACGCAGACCAATCCTGGAACCATGCATCATGCTTTTCCAAACCCTATGAAAGAAGAGTAAAGTGGGAAGTGAAGAAAATAGTCATGGCTTTTGTTTGAAATCAACTGTGACTCCTCAACTCAACCTTGGATATAGTCTTCTGTTTCTGAGATGCTCTGAGGAACAGGACTCCAGTCTCTGAGTGTTGTTTTTCTCTGAGTGGATATTTCTCCCATTCAAATACTTCCTCCTGGCTGAGGAAGAACATGGCGGTAAGGTAAGTGTAGATCAATGGCATCTAAACTTGACATCTATTCCTCAAGCCCTGATGGCTAATCCAATATAGGGATTCCATAGTTTGTGCTCTAAGTGTCTCAAATGGGCATTAGTAAGTGCCATGCTTTGGGTTGGAAATTTCCCCCACAGGATCATGTTTTGAGTTTTTTTTTTTTTCAACTGGTGATGATACTTTTGGAACCTATGAAGACTTTAGGAGGTAGGTCCTAGCTGACTGGTGTTTGAAAATAATATTCCAGCCGCTGATTCTGGCCTCCTTCTCTGCTTTTTGGTCCACCACGATTTGAGGGGCCTCCTCCATAGACTTAGTCTCCAAGCACTCTCCTACCCTGTCTTCCTTGCCATAGTGGTTTGAAATTAGGAGCCAAGATAATTCCTTTCTCCTTTCAGTTGACCTACCATGTACTAGAGAAACACAAAAGTAACTAATACAGTAATAGAAATCTAAACCATCAAAAATAATTCTAAGTCATGTCTGCATTGGCTGGGAGATCTGAAATGAAACTTTGAATTTTCTATACAGTTGATATTCATGTGGCCCCCTTCTCAACTGTAGCCACCACTCATTAAAAAGTTTAGCCATCTTCTTAGTTTTTAAATAGTACTGATAACATAGTACTAGCATACTAATACTTTTTAAATGTTTTATTCCATGCATTTAAAATAATTTTATATCACATATCAATTTTCTCTTAAGCTTTCCACTTAATACTTATCCACTGTGTCTTTTTAAGCAAACTGGATAATGTCCAGCAAGTCACATATCTGCCCCTTTATCATGGATCATTTTGATTAACTTCTTGGATAATTAATAATAGTTTAGTAATGTAAGCATTTTATTTCTTTTTGAATTCTTCATAGATAAAATGGAAGGGTGACATATTGAACTCCCATGTCTGAATGTGGTTATTTTGTTTCATTGTTGCCAGCCTTGGTAAATGTCACTGAAGATGAGGAGCATTTGACAATTGCTCTATGAAACCTAACAGGCCACTTTATAATCGTGGATTTACTCTTGTTGGTGAACTTGGGCCTGTGTTGTCCTTCTGGTTATATTTCTTTTTTGGAAAAATATCATATTCCTTACACCCCTGCATTTTCCAGGGCTCTCCTGTAACCTTACGTCACACGTTAGGCAATGACATTTTCCCTGTAGCACAAGAGACTCCCTTCTCCTTCTCCAGCCCCAACTCTGGTGAGGTGATAACAAGAGTGTTTGATGTGAACACCATCTCTCCAGCTAGAGACTGCCAACCCAGCCTTTCTCTTCAGCCAATTGGAAGAGCCATCGTTGTTGAAGGGAAACAGAAGAGTGGATGGGAAGAGTCGAGTTCCCCCCAATTCCTTTGAGTGCATAGTGATAGGCTAAAGATAACAGGAGAAAAAAGGCAGGAGACTCTGGTTTTCAATCTGAATAACTGTCTCCACTCCGTGACTTTGTCCAATTTACACCTGTCCTTATTTTCACTCCAACTCACAAGTCACAATGTGGCATCAACACCGCTCTCTCCAAACTACAGTCAAGACATGGCCCTCTGCACATGAAATGGAGGCCCGGCAAAGGCAAGCCTAAGTCACGGAAAAACATCCACAAGTTACCTTGTATATGAGCCAACTTTAAAACAATGCCAGATTTCCAACATAAAGTTCAACCCTACGGTAAGCCGCAGCTTAGAAAACACCACCCTTGAAACAAAGTTGGAAGCTGGTAAGTGGATTCTTCTGGTTGGTGAGTGTTTCCAAGGACCCGTGTAGATCTCAGGTTAACAATCATGGCTCTGACATCCCTATCCCAGTCTTCTTCATTTGTCTGTCCTTGTAAGGCAGGGGTGATCGAGTTTCCAAACTATATCACTGATCCCAGACCAGAGATCTAGACGCCAAACTGCTCCCGGGAACTCCATGTGGGGAGAGCAATCACTTCGATCAGTTGTTTCTAATTAATCTCTTGTGTTCTGGGCTTATCTGGTCCCAGAAAATGAAAGCCATGAATTCTACAGTGTGTGGGCCAGACTGCATGTGTAATTGGGTGGAAAGCCCCTAGCAGTGAAGTCAGGAGCTTTGACATTGCTAGTGCTTCCCTGGGTCCAGGAAAGCCAAGGCAACATTTTGCAAATGAAATTCCTTCTATAAACCCCGCTTGGCTCTCAAAGCAAGGAGCAGAACTCGTTACCTGAAAATTTCCCTAAGGACCAGAGATGCTGGGGTTCTGTTCACTCTAAGGCAAGCTGAATGTATTAAGGAGACTAACTCTCTGTGCCCAAAAACCATCACTCCAAGGACCAGCGCCTCAACTCTGGAGTGTGTGTGTGTGTGTGTGTGTGTGTGTGTGTGTGTGTGTGTGTGTGTGTGTAAAACTTAAGGCTTTTGAAACACTCACTGTTCTGTGTCAGAAAAATCACACTCTTCAAAGATTTCTCCATCAGAGCCTTATTCATTACATATTATCTCCATCTGCAAAAATGAAACCATTAAGCATCTAAGCATTGTACTGCCTTCCCAAATAGAGGGAACGCTAGATTGTGAACTCAAGTTTTCCACTGCACAGGACACATGGGGCCACACCCTGCATTTAAAATTAATAATTATCCATCTTGTTCTACATAACTGAGTATTTAGTAAATGTTTTCCCACACATTATCTCATACTGTGTTCTCAGCAAACTACGAACTTATTATCTTTTGGTAGAGACAAGCAACTGAGTCTTAAGGAAGTGACACTGAAGCTAAGGAGTGGTGCAATTTCAATGCTGAATGTCCCTCAGAGACTCACATGTTTGAATATTTGGTCCTCATCTGGTGGCACGTGGGAGGGGTGGAGGTAACTATGAAACCTTCAGGATAGGAAGCATGGCTGATATAGGTGTGTCCATGGGCATGGACCGTTGAGAGTGTAG
>CABHPR010129634.1:0-19453 GCA_902168415.1 Peromyscus melanophrys | reverse complement strand
TGTGTGTGTGTGTGTGTGTGTGTGTGTGTGTGTGTGTGTGTGTGTGTAGTCCTCCCCCCACCTTCCCATTCTTGATTAGGCTGAGTTTTCATGGCTGCTGTGTTCAGAAGACCTCATATTTGCCACCTGGGGAAATGGAGTATGTGAGCAGTTTCCTGGATGCTATCCTTACCTCTCCTTATTCCAGAATATCTGGAACAGACTCAGTAACCTTAATTTTAATCAGCATCACAAGAGAGTCCCCTTAAAAAGTGAGGTCAAAATCTAAGATGTCCAAAGAATTTAGTCAATCTAGTTATAGCATCGAATCAAATTACTTCAGGTGTCACATGTTTAATAAGTACTTTACAACATACATATGCCCTTGTGTATCTTCCTTGAGGCTACAAAGATTTTGTACTCTCAATGCAAAGGTTTGGGGTGGTAGAGAACAAATTGTGGGACAAGTATTTCCTGCTGCCCCCTCCTGAGCTGTGTCCCACTTCACCAGGAGCAGCCATTCCGGGATGTCAAGAAAGACAACTCCCACAAGCACTGGGTGGGAGTAAGGCTTTAGTCATGCAGAGAAGATGAAGTGCGATCAGCTTCAATAGAGGGCATCAGGCTCCTGTGCCCTAGGAATGGTCTGAATCTACCCTTCTTGTGTATGGGTGCATCCTTTCCCTGACATATAGACACCTGGGGATGTCCCCAAGGTCAGCGACATACCTGCTTATGTAGAACAAAGACCTGCCTGGCACAGGCAAGGGGTCCCTTCTTTCAGAAATGAGGTCACCTAGCCTCCTAGGCCACTCTTCTGTGACTATGCAGATATCAAAAGACTGTGTATATGAGACTGGCTTCCCTAACAAAAATTAAGTATAGAAAGTGGAATGTGTGAGTTGGGGTTAACAAAGAACTCTCAAATATGTCTAGATCCCTCCCGGCTTCTGTCAGCTTCAGAGAGGGTGGTATCTAAATGGAAGAGGGCTAGGTAGAAGGGAGCAACTGGGAAGGAAGGGAAGCTCATGGCTGTGAGCTGTGACCAATCTCAAAGTGTATGGGAGAATCCAGGCCTAGACAATCCAGCAGGAAGCAGAAGAGGTATGGTTATGGGTACCCACTGAGAGTTGGTGAGGGAGAGGGTAAGATAATGATGGCTGTTTGGTCACTGTCATGAGTTGAACTGTGTTCTTCTCCCTAAATGTTTGTTGAAACCTTGGCCTTCAGCCTCACTTAGATAAAGAAATCATTGCAAGACCTGTTCAAATTAAGATTACATCATTAGGACGGGCTGTAATCCAACAGGACTGGGGCTCACATGGGAAGAATATAGACTTCTGGACATGGTGAGATGATGTATCTCTGTGGTTTGCAGCTCCTCAGTATGTGGTGATTTGTTATAGAAGACCCAGGAAACAAATGCAGCTGATTGAGTTTATTCTTTGGAGAGGGGGCTAGCCTGATGCTGTTGTGTGTAGAGGGACCTGGGGGACCTTGTTGTGCACCCATAGGAGTAGATGTTACTCAGATGCTTGGAGACAAAATTCCTGAAGCTTTTATGGCTCCAGGAAACTTGCTCATGAGGCAATTATGGCTGTGACATTGGCTGATCTATCTTGTAAATGTTTGTACAGAATTCCATGTGTGCCCTCTCATACACTCAAACCTGTCAATCATACTTCATTGGAAAGCACCCAAGCTTCTAAAAACCTTCGTAACCCTCAGCACAAATCGTTTCCTAGATGCAATGTTGTGCTGTCCATGTGGTCTTTCTCAGCCTCTAGAAAGAAAGTGTAAAACTCGCTGACTACATCATAAGAAAACACATTTTAAAAACATGGACCTTGAGGGCTCAGCAGTTAAGGGCATGTGTTGCTTTTGCAGAGGACTGGGGTTCAGTTCCCAGCACCCACATGGCAACACACAATTATCTGTAACTCCAGTTCCAGGGGATCTGATATCCTCTTCTGACCCCTGTGTACAAGGTACCTATGTGTCTGCTTTCCAGAAAGGTAAGATTTTATGGTTGAAGGTACTACATATTTCAGACACAGAACCTGAGCTGGATCTGACCTGGAAGCCTCCCCCCAGAGGACTAGCTCTCACGGTTACTGGAAGAAACTATGCAAGCTGTCAAGGGAGAAAAAACAACCAATAGTCCTGCCCAGCTAAAAAGCCTAGGAACAACAATGACCAGAATGAAGATATCCACCAAAGCACAACAGTGGTATTTACAGCCTGGTAGTAACCAACAGCTCAGCTGTCTAGTTGGACTTAAGAACTTCTCAATAGGAAGGAAATCATGCCTGATACTGTGGACTTAGCCCATCACCTGTGGTTAATGAGGCCCTGGACCCTAGAGGAGAACTTATACTTGTGGATTTAAGGGTAAGTGTTTAGAACACAGTTATTGAATCCACAATAAGTGCACTCTCACTTCTCATAAAAGTCGCTTCTTTTTGCCACAGACAGAGACTATTACAGAAAGTCACAACTAGTAAGAGTACAGAGGACAACTGACCTTGAGGTGCCCAGCCCCTGTGGATACATCTACAACATAACTTCTATACTTAGAAGCTCAGAGAACATTGAGGAAGAGGGGGTGGGAAGACTGTAAGAGCTGGAGAACCACATGTTCTCAGTGAGGCTGTGTCTTCTGTAGATGACAGAGAACCCACACCCATGAAGCCTCAACAATATAGCTGCTTAGACAAGACCTGAACAAGGACAATACTGGTTGGCATGCCAACCTGGAAGGAGGAAATTTCATGAGGCTCCAGCCCTAGATAAAGAACTATAGGAAGTTAATGGCTGCTGAGAGGGAGAGAATCAGGCTTCTCGGGAACAAGCCCCCCTGATAGGCTACTCAATTCCAAGTGATCATCCCTGGACACATACATATAGGAGCAGCACTAAGTGAGCTAAAACAACTCAGACTGTCTTTATAAATTTATGTGTACACACACACACACACACACACACACACACACATATGATAATAATAATAAGAGGCCATGAATTTGAGAGGCAGTTGGGGGTGGCACAAGAAGAATTGGGGGCAGGATGATGTAAATACAGTATCCAATAGGAAATTAATTAATTTAAACAAGTAAATTAATTAAACAAATTAATTAATTTAAAAAAGTAAATTAATTAAAACATTTGCATGATTGAAATTCTCAAAGAATTAATAAAACACTATATTTAAGAAATAAACAGTTTAAATCAGAGAAAAGAGAGGCATTATTGGATTGGCTCATGTGACTGGAGGCTGGGGAAGCAAGTCCTGCTTGGACCAAGAGCTGGGAAGCAATGATGCAGCCCCTCCCCCACCCTTCAAAGAGCCAGGGGTGCTAGTCCGTGTTGAAGAATCCGGTGTCTGATGCTCTCAGGTACTGATGCAGAAGAAAACAGACAATGAAAGCTCAAGAAGAGTCAAGTATGTAAGAACAGAATGTCCCCTTCTACTCTGCATTCCACCAGTGTGCCCACCCTCCCACTCACTTACTAGCCTATGCCAGCGCTTTCTGGACATATCCCCACTGGCACACTCATAGGTGTCCTCTACCAGGTTTCTAGTCCTCTCTCAATTCACACCGGCTGTCAACCGAGGTCAGCCATCACACACTAGATTGCCACCATCCCTCTGCTGTCGCCGAGGCTTAGGAGACCTGCCTTCAGACAGTAGTGCAGGTATGCCAACATGAAGGTGGGAAGGTACATCTTTTCAGAAGACCTAGGTTCAGGGTCCCACCCACCCCTCCAGCCCAGCCACTGCATTGCCTGCCATTGTACAGGACTTCTCTGAGTCCAGGGCCATGTTCACCCCTTAGAAATTCCCAACCAGACCAGATGGAACCCTCCCGACTCCTACAGCAATCATGGAAAATAAAAACAGTGCTAGATTACAAACAGAGCCCAGGGAAGTCCTTCATGCCTTCTGACCAATAGCCTGGCAGTAGGATAACCCCTCTCAGGAGTATACACACACTCTTATAATGATGAATATGTCCATTTGTTGTTCATGCTCTGTTGCAGAATCCTGACAAATATACGGTCCCTACATCTCTGTTCTGTCACTCGGCGTCCCTTGTACGTACCCAGTCCCCTTCCCAGTGTGCAGACAAAGGTCTTTCTTCCAGCTGGCTCCCTGTACTGCCTCCTGTTGGCTTCATGAACCTCATCAAGGAGCGGTTAGGATGAGAAAATATGAAAAAAGAGGGACATCGAGGCCGATTGATGACAATACAGATCCGAGGTCTGATCTCGGTTTTGTCACATCTGGATCACAGTCTCTTCTGTCACCACTTCTTCCTCTTCCCAGGGGGGAAAGAAGATCACCTACCTTGTAGCATTTCTGTAGGTGTTAAATGTTTCAATCCTGGCCTTGCACATCAAAGCATTCTATGAATACTAACTAAATTGTCATAAAACTCCCAGGAGACACCTATCACAGTCTGGATCACAGAAAAGCATGCGATGGCCTGAGAGCTGGGCAGAGAGCCAAGGACAGCACCTCAGCCAGCTGGGGCCTGGGGACCAGTGTGACCCCCACACAGCAGCTGGGGCCAAACGTGTTGAATCTGAGAGGTGTGGGGATTGGAGCCAAGAGAAGGCAGATGATCAGCAGAGGATGGAAATGATTCTTGATGACAATGGCTGTATCAGCTGACAGGGGTGAGAATTTACACGGAGGCCACAAGGAGGTTCTTGTAGAATGTCTGCTTACTTTCCGCCCACCACATGAGTCATTGACAGATAAGACTTCGGTTGGAGGCAGAGTGGGCCTTGGATCAGACATTCACATCAGAAAGGGCTTTGGCTCCAGAAAACAACAAGTTCTCCTTCTCATGTGTCCTCTTTGTGTGTCTTTTTGATAAATTATGAACATGATCAAGGAGCTTGAGTGATAGGACAGCAATGTCATTGTGTCCCAGGGGCAGATGGCTTTCCTGTGCCAGAACACTTCAAAGCCTTGACAGTCAGGGAAAGCAGAGTGGCCTGTCTTAGAATCTATGAAGTGGGCCCAGGGCAATGAGAGGAGAAAGGCAGATTGCAAAGTTAGACTCTCTCTGTCCTCATTCTTAGCATTAACATATCAGCTTTCAAATCCCCCTGTTAAACACTAGACTTCACAGGTCTGTTGTCTCAAAGTCACACTTTGAGCACGACCTTGGGAGTGGCGACAGGTGATGCCAGCTTCTTGGTCCACTCTGAATAGCTGCTGCCTGCCCAGGCATGCTTTTCTGGGACCATCTGTCCTGGGACAATCATCTGGTCCCCTAACAACTGCTCAGCCCTATCCATGTAGGGCACTGTAGCTACATCAGAACGACCACGTGGGGAGAGAACCCGGACGAAGAAACATATGGGTTGAGTCACTTTTAAAATGCCATGGCAATGTTCTTTAAAGTAGACAACTTGTCTTTAGCGTTCAGACTTGGGAGCAGGCCTCCTCTTACCAGTTCAATACCCCAGAAACCACGGAGGGTCCCCAGCAATATTGTGCCCCTGTTTCGTACAGTGACAGCCTGTTGATGAATGTGTGCCTTGCTGGCTCTCTCTCTAACTTTGCCCCCCCCTTCACGCTTCCTGGCACCCCGCCTCCCAGAAACCAAGCATCTAAGAAGCCTTCCTTGAGTGAACTGTGGAGCTTGCTGGTGGATGCACACCTAGCTGTGTCCTGGTACCAGAACACTGGCCAAGCACCAGGATGCATTTTGCTTTGAAAACATTTCTTTAGTGTGCTTGAAGCTTGAGTCAGTAAACTTGGAGAAGGTAGATGTGGAAGAGTGTCATCCAAGTGGGAGGCTTTAAAAGAGCTCAGACTAAGGCTTTGGTAAAAGAATCAAGTCTGCTTCTAGACCGCAGCTCGGAAACCCTGCTTGAGTGTCTAGCTTGCTTTCCTCAGACCCATCCGAGTCTCCAGTCTGTTGGCATTCCCTAGAGGTCAGCCCTGCATCCCCACAGCTACA
Source organism: Peromyscus melanophrys (assembly GCA_902168415.1). Taxonomy (NCBI): domain Eukaryota; kingdom Metazoa; phylum Chordata; class Mammalia; order Rodentia; family Cricetidae; genus Peromyscus; species Peromyscus melanophrys. The sequence continues at coordinate 13,496 of CABHPR010129634.1, read as the reverse complement.
GGGTTCACTCCTTAAAGTGGCCCTCTCTCTCCTGTTGCCATCCCTGTCTTTGTCCCCCACCCCCTGCCCCTCTCCCTCTCCCTGGCCTCTCTCTCTCTGTGGTGTTCTCTTTCTCTGGGGGATACCGACTCCCAGTCAGGGGCTCGCCCTCTCTAGGCTCCCACAAACCTTGGTCAACTCTGGTTGACTTGACCTGCTACTTCATGTTACTATAATATTTTAACCTTGGGTTTGCTCTTTTTCTGTTACTTAAATAACCCATTGGCCAGAGCCTTTACCCTATAAGCAGAGCCCCCAAAGGACAGCTGCTGTGATCCTCATCTTTGTTCTTTGGTTCCTGCCACAGGACCTAACTGAACAGCACACCACAAACACCCACAGATGAATGAAAGACTATACAACGGCTTGGCTTGCTGTAGCAAACAAGGATTCAAAGGGTGCACAAGGATGCAGGATGACTTCAAAGTGGCTGTTGCTTTGGCTCCGTTGATGCTCAGAATGGCTCCAGGCAGTGTTGTTCTTGGTACACATCACAACCACTCGTCTTTACTCATTCACATACATGTTCAAGTCCCAGCAGCCAGTCACGATTAACAGAGCGTGCGCCAGTGATGAATGTAACAAAGTGGCTGCGTTGTCATCCGTGTAGCCTGGAGCTACACTCTGATCAATAACAGGCTGGGCAGAACAATCCGGATTTTCTTGGTCATCCTCTTAAAATACATATGCATGGCTGGAGACAGGCAGTGTACCCTGCTACTCTCATTCCATAGGTTTTCCACGAAGACAGGATTTATCCTGATGTCTGATGTGTGCCTGCTGTTTTTCTAGCCCCGACTTGACTGAGTCCTAGATGTTTTATCTAAGATTTTGGAAGCCTCCAAGGAGGTGAGTGTCTCTACCTGCTCCTCACTCACAACTCCTTAAGAAAATAGACTTTTCTTTCTGGTAGAAAAAGCACACGTTTTCTGAACTATCCTGAATCCTGAAACTGTAGCTCTGGCGTATACTGTTTACTGTGCTTTCTGAAACAACGCAGGCTGCTTTTGACTCTGAACACTCTTGGAAACAGTTGTAGAGAAGGAGATGCAGTGTAGGAGGGGAGAGATGGGAACGGAGGTTCTGTTCAGTTCCTGAGTTCCCTTGCTGTTAGAAAGTCGGCTCTCCTCCAAATATGTCAAATAATGATAATCACACGGATATTTACTGTTAACAAATCTGGTTCCAGCCTATGAGGATGACCCTAGCGAGGACTCTAGTAATGGAGGATTTGGAGCCTGAACCGGCCATCTTTGGTAGCCTGGCAAGGCTCTCACTGGTGGGACCAAGGACACAAAATCTTCAGCCTACACCTGTCCTGCCTTCAGGATGCGCTGGGACAATGGTGGCTCAGAGCTTGTGAGAGTGGCCGGCCAATGTCTGGTCTAACTTGAGGCCTAAGCCACGAGAGGGAGCCCATGGCAGACACTGCCTAGATGGCCAGGAACCAGAAGCCGGATGTCTCAGAGATCTAGGGTAGAACCAAACACAACTGACAAGAAAAAAAAAAAGCCAATGAAATGATTCCTAACGATATTCTACTATACTCTTAGATTGGTGCCTTGTCCAATCGTCATCAGAGAGGCTTCCTCAGGCAGCTGATGGGAGCAGATGCAGAGACCCACACCCAAACACTAGGCAGAACTTGGGGAACCCCGTGGAAGAGGGGGAGGAAGGATTGTAGGAGCCAGAGGGGTCGAGGACACCAGGAGAACACGGCCCACAGAATCAACTAAGCAGGGCTCACTGGGGCTCACAGAGGATGAAGGGACAACCGTGGAGCCCGCATGGGTCTGTGCTAGGTCCTCTGCGTCCATGCTGTGGTTGCTTAGCTTGGGGTGTCTGTGGGACTCCTAACAGGGAGAGAGGGGTGTCTCTGACTCCTTTGCCTGCTCTTGGGACTCTTTTCCTCCTGCTGGGATCCTTGTCCAGCCTCGATACGAGGGTTTGTGCCTATCTTATCGTACCTTGTTATGCCGTGTTTGGTTGATATCCCTGGGAGCCCTGCTCTTTTCGGAAGGGGAATGGGAGGGCGGTGGGTCTGGGGGAGAGGGGAAGTGGGGGGGGCAACTGGGAGGAATAAAGGGAGGGGAGGCTGCAGGCAGGATATATTGTATGAGAGAAGAATAAATTTAAAAGAAATTAAAAATGAAATAACATGTGACTTTTCTGGTTTTTTTAAAAAAAGATCTGGTTCCAAGGCACTTTATCTATGTGCTCCACAATCTACTGTTTTCAGACCAGCTCACTGAGGCACACGAAGTCACTCTCCTAGCTAGAGTCTGCACATCCCTTTAGTGCTTTCCTGCCTGTAATGACTAAACCTGGAGCCGTATTCCAGAGTCTCCCTTGGGATTCCAGCTGTCTACTTTAGCTGCATCCAGAAGTCTGAATGTGTCTACAGATTGACTCTCCCCAACCCGAGCTCCTCATCTCTCCCAGGACATGTCATCAGCTGGACACTTAAACCAGGAGCACCTCTCTCCTCCTCATCTTCACACGCCAGCAGCTAATGTCAGAGTTCACCCATTCTCCTAACTACCCCTACCACGTCCCCTCCTTGCTATACCAGTCTGGGCCATCACCCCCACAACTTCCATTGTCCCACTGTACCCAGAGTTTATTTTCTTTCAAATAATCATAAATGCCAGGCCAACTGTATTTATTACCTATTGATTCGTAACCAACTACCCCAAACCTAATAACCAAAACCAACCATATTTGTCTGTCTCCCAGCTGCTGAGGGTCCAAGGCCCTGTAATGATGTAGTTGAGTAGTTCTGCCTCAGTATGTCTTCTCAGGCTGAAGACCAAACAGGCCTGTAGTGATGGTCGTGTCAAGGCTCAGTCAGGGAAGGCCAGCCTCCAGCTGTGGGCCACCCAGGGTCATCTTAGCTGCTATGTACATCTTTCCACAGGGTGGCACATAGCATGCTTTTTCTAGAATAATAGGGATGGAGCCACCCCAGGACAGAAGCCACAGTCTCATACATGATATCATGTTGCTTTGGCCATCTTCTATTTATCAAAAACAAGTCACTAAATTCAGCCCACACTCAGAGAAAGGTAAAGGCACCAAAATGTGGAGGTGGGACCTACTGGGGCTGTGTGAGAGCTACTCTCCTGTGAGACACATTTTTCTAAAATATATTTTTGGTGTTGTTTTTTTAAACGGTGAGCAGCATTGATTTTAGGATGCGTCCTAATGTGGTTTGCTGGGTGTCACCCTCTTCCTATGCCCTCCCTCTGCTTCTCCAGGTGCATGTGGCGGACGCTGACACACCAGACTATAACAAAGACATTTGTATGGGTTCAGCATCACGGGGCCATCCAAACCCACTCGGTGAACAACTGCACTCAGCGTTCAGTCTTCTCTTTCATGGGGTTGAGAGACATTTGCACAATTATTTTAAGATAAATTGCTTCATGACTACAAAAGCTGTTGTTTTTTTCAGTTGAAGTGAACAATAAAAGCCTTTCTAGGCTTAAGAGTTGTTCTAAATTTCCTGGTACAGCTTGTAAAATAGATTTTGGTTGTTAAAAAACTGTGATTTGAGAAAACTTCTCTAGAAAATACGTTTATTATGTACAGCCTCGCATACCAGAATGGTACTGTTATTTTCGTGACGTGTAGCGTGTTTTCCTCAGAGATCCAGTGGTGTTAGCTAATATCTGCTCATGTTTTCTGACTTCTTTGCAGATACAGCTATGACTGTTATCACAGATGTTCAGGATTCTCATCCTAACACATTGCTGTTTCCTTTTCTGAAGGTGAGGGAGAGTAGGCTGAGTAGTAAGGACTCAGAGAACAAGATGCACTGTGTGGTCCTCATTCCTCGAGGTTCCTCATTTCACAATCAGTTGAGTGGAAAAGAAGATGAAGCAGTGATAGCCTCAGTCATTACACGGTCCCTGGCAGCAAAGCTCAAGCAAGCTTGTGGACACGATGGTTAGGACACAGCACAAGGCTGTGCAACTGAGCAACTTCCCACCCCAGGTTTCCAGAACTTGGCCCACTAGCCTTCATCTACATCATTCCCTACTGATGAGGACTTGTCTTTCAGGGTCATAATGTCTTTATCAAGCATCCATGTGTGAGGCATCTTGTGGGAGAGGAGGGAAGAGTGACAACCTTGGCCAGTTCCCACTCTTGGGAGCATGAAATAAAGGTGAGTTGAAGGGAAGGGAAGCCAGCTAGCCCTCCATACAGCAGGCAATGACAGCATGTGATACTCCAGTGACATCCCCGATGCTGTCCTCTCCTCTGAACATTCCCTTAGCTACCCAAGGCCTATTCCATCCCTCAGGAGTTCCTGACAACCACACTGTGGCTTTCCTCATTCATTCCACCCTGGCTTCCAAAACCATAGGGCTGGCATATCAGGACACGTCTGCTTTGCTTTAAATAAAGCATTACAAATATTTCCCCTAATCTCTCTTGGCTTCTTGCCTCCCTTTCCCCATCCCATGCTCATTCCAGCATCCAGAAAACAGCTTGTCCGTTAGCAAATATCACAGTCTGCAACTCCCAAGTCTTCAGTTTTAGAGCAATTGAATGCTTCTGTTTGCTGAACAAGTATCTCAGAAAGAATGATTGTGCTTCAGGGTTTGGTTCCCTTTGAGCTATAGAAATAGAGTTCTGGATCCCATGGAAGTCCCATGGGGTGCTGTTTACACACACATGGTATCTGAGATACAGGAAAAAGTCTGAAATTTGTAATGATTGGAGTAAATGAATCCTTGGTTCCTGATAATTTTTTTAAGATTCATTTTATTTGAGTGTGTGTGCATGTATGTATGTATGTATGTATGTATGTGTATGCCATGTGTGTACAGACACCTGTGGATGCCAGAAGAGGACACTGGATCCCATGGACCTGGAGTTCCTGGTGGTTGTGAGCTGCCTGGCATGGAGGCTGAGAGCTGTACTCTTGTCCTCTGGAAGAGCAGTCAGTGCTTTTAATTGCTGAGCAATATCTTCAGCTCCAGGTCCTACTATTGTTAAGATATTGGTTGTAGACTTTGTTGATGCTTCCTATGTTTCAGGATCACTGTGGATACTAAATAAATTTATATAAGATACTTAAAACATACTAGGTCATATGTTATTTGTTTAATACATGTATGGTTATATATTTACATACTTACTTATGTTTTATTACTGTTATTATTAATATTGATGTTGTTGTCACCATGCAGCCATTGAATAAAAAAGCATAAAAAAGCTTTTAAAATGGAGAAAGACTTTAGGCATTAGCAAACACAGGACTAAAATGTCTATTTGAAAGTGTTAAAAATATTTTTTAAAAAGCAGGGCAAGCAAGAAATGAAAAATAGGGACCTAGAGACTGATTCGAAGTACATATCATAATGTAATTATAATAAATGTGGCTAGACTAACCATTCCAGGAAAGGGCCAGAGATCAACAGATACAGGAACAACACTCAGGGCTGGGGAGACAGCTTAGTGGGTAAAGTGCTCACCAGGAAAGTGTGAGGACTTGGGTTTGATGCCCAGCACCCAGACAAAAAGATGGGTCCAGTGGTCTGCACCTCTAATTCCAAACCTGGGGGAGTAAAGACAGGATGATCCCCACAGCTTTCTGGCTTCCAGTCTAGCCTTTGTCAGATGCTCTAGCTTCAGTGAAAGATGCTGTCTCCATGGAGATTGATGGAAGACGTTTGATGTCGACTTCTGGCTTCCTCAAGCGTATGTACACACACCCCAGTTAGCCCCTACACAAACACATACACCACACATATGTTCACACACCAGAATCAATTGAACAACAACCATAAAGACATTAGTATTTGTTATTTATGAAAACACAAAAGCTAAACACCTGGAGAGATGGAAGATGAAAAGAATGTACTAAATAAATATGAAAGTAGATAAAACTAGCAACTGTATTATTACCCAGCAGATACTGAGCTAGAAACCAGTGACAGGAAGGGTCATTAAACAAAAGCCAAGCTCATCAGACACACATTCTAAACTGTATGCTTTTGATAAAATGGCTATAAAGTGTGATCAGTTCACAGAGAGAAACAGGCAATTCTGCCATTGTGGTATGAGGATTCAATATATTTCTCTCAATTATTTGTGGACTGCAATGTAAAATTAGTACAATAATATGCAAAAATTGAACACAACGACTAGTAAGGTTTAGCAGAGACATACAGAATTAGAAACTAGAGAATAAATGTCCATACCCACATCCTACATAGGGGACTCTTGCAAAAGGTTGACTTCATGCTTAGCCATAAGCAGATATCAGTGAATTCAAAGCATCATATTGTGTTCATTGACCTCTCTGCAGTTAAGCTGAAATCAGTAACAAAAATACAGGTTTAAATCCACATATTTGAAAAACTTAAGAAATAAGTCTCAGTGTTTAACACAAGGAATCTCATTTAACTTGCTAAATATTAAAAACTACAAGAAACAGAATGAAAATGAAATAGATTTCAAAACTCACTGGATACTTCTGAAGCAATATCCTAAGATACAGGTATGCTCTAAGAGCTTGTGTTAGAAAGAGAGAAAAGCAGACACTCAAGGAGCTGAGTATCCAGGAAGCTAGAAAAGGGGTTCTGGGGGCTGGAGAGATGGCGCAGTAGTTAAGAGCACATACTGCTCTTCCAGAGCACCAGAGTTCAGTGCCCAGCGCCCTGGTCAGAGGCTCCCAACCACTTGTAACTCCAGCTCCAGGGGATACAGCACCTTCTTCTAGTCTCCGTTGGCACTTCATCCATGTGGCATTTATGTGTGCACTTGCACACACACGTGTGTGTGCACATTTTTTTAAAAAGAAAAATAATTCTGAAGCCCCCCAAATGGAATAAAGAAGGAATGCGCAAAGACAAATAAGAAGGAAAATATAAGAATTGATGTCAAAGATGGTTCTTTAAAACAACTAATAAAATAGACACACTTTTGCTGAGCTCAATCAAGAAAAATACAGAGAAGTCAGAAATAAAAAATACCAAGAATGAAATGAAGCCCTAGCCAGAGAAAGGACCATTATTAAGAACAAAGAGTCTGAGCAATAATATAGAATAAAGTCTGGGAGATGAGCAAACGCTGTGAGAGGACACCATCCAAACATCCTCAGTGAGAAAAGGGGAGCCATGATGCTTCTCTGATCAGCAAGGGACTCGAATCGAAGCTGATTCCCTTCCTCAGAAATCCAGATGGCCTCACGGGTGAGTTTGCATCAACTGTCAAATCATTGTGCATCGTATAGAATACAACTCTTCTAGGGAATACACTAAAGGCAAGACTCTCCAACGTAGGAGGCCCTTAAGACCTCAAGACTATGCCAGACAAAGGCTGTATAAAGCAAAGTAAGACAATCTCACATATGAACACAAATACAAAGAACTTTAATAAAATATTAGCTGAACAAATGTAACACTGGAAAAAAATGAAGACATCAAGATAAAGTTGGATTTTCCTTAGTGATAAGGACTGGTTCATAAACTTAAAAACTGTGGATGTCCTGCTCACAGTGTGGGGGTACTTGGAATCTCAGCCCTCAGAGTGCTGAGGCAGAAGATCATGATTTTGTAGCCAAGCCTGTGCTACATCATGAAACCTTGTATCCCAAAAAATAAAATGGAACAAACTGGAAATCGTAGACACAATATAGTACTTTTTGCATCAGAAATGAATCCTTTGATAAGAATAAACAAATTATTGTAAATTGAGAATGGAAGAGAATGCCCTTCATGGATGGTAAATGTCTACAAAATGATAGCCATTCCCAACACAGATAGAGAAAGTAATTTTAAGTTTAAGACTAAAACAAACCATGATCATCATTTTTCACAACAGCAGGATGCTTAGCTATATAGTAAGAGATGAGTCTTGATCATAAAATTAAAAAAACTCTATCATTACTATCTGATGATATTATTAAGCCTACATGTGTAACCTTCAAAAATTTTGCAGAAATTTCATTAAGATTTTGGTTTAGTTTTGCAAGATTACTGGATTTAAGATCAATATAAAGAGCAATTACATTTATATAGCGGGCAGTAAGTGGTTTATAAAATATAGTAGGAAATAAACTAGTTACACTGCAGTAATACCCCCAGGAGGCACTAAACGTATCTTCTATATCTCCAGTCTAAAATGGAATCTGAAGGCTCATTGGCTTTTGCTTTTTTTTTGTTGTTGTTGCTAGTTTTGGAAGTGATTAGATCAAGAGGGGTCTGGCTGTATCCATGTACTATTAATAGAGACACAATTTGAAGAACCATTTTATTTTATTTTATTTTATTTTATTTTATTTTGGTGGTGGTTTTTTATTTGTTTATTTTGTTTTTCATTTTTTTTTAATATACAATTCAACTTTACATATCAGCCATAGATTCCCCCCCCTGTTCTCCCTCCTCCCGTCCCGCCCGCCTCCCCCATTTTAAATGCTGTTAAAAAATGTCAATGACATATATATGTATATATACATATGTATATATACATATGTATATATGTATATATATACATGTATATATATATATAAACATGTTTTGGTTTAAAAGATTATTTAAAAAAGAAGTTAATTGCTTTAATTTTCCAATAGGTTTTCAAGGAATACGACAATATTTTTCTACAATTTGAATGGGAGACAAGTTTTCAGAACAGTCTAGCACACCAACACAGAAAAAAAAACACAAACAAGTTAGAAGCCTTACCAGGCATTCACATTTATTTTAAAGTGAGGGTACAATGGGAGTGTCAGTGAGAGATTCTCTAGGTGATGTTAAACGCTGGGCATGCCTGTATGGCATTATTTGATTGAGTTAGCTGAGATAGGATACCCCTTTGTTGTTGATTATTTTTGCTCTTTTAGGGGGCCTGCCACCCAGCTCCCAGATAAATCACACACGGAGGTTTATCCTTAATTATAAATGCCAGGCCTTAGCTTGGCTTATTTCTAACCACCTTTCCTTAACTTAAATTATCCCATCTACTTTTTGCCTCTGAACCTTTTCCTTTTCTTCTGTATATCTTACTTTCACTCTTACTCCATGGTGGCTGGTCCCTAGCATCCTCCTCTCCTTGCTCTCTTGCTCTTTCTTCTTTTCCTCCCAAATTTCTCTTTCTATGCATTCTCTCTGCCTGCCAGCCCCGCCTATTCTTTCTTCTGCCTAGCTCTTGGCCGTTCAGCTCTTTATTAGACCATCAGGTATTTTAGACAGGCACAGTAACACAGCTTCACAGATACGACATAAAAGAATGCAACACATCTTTGCATCATTAAAACAAATGTCCCACAGAATAAACAAAGGTAACACTTCTTAAAATAATATTCTACAACACACCTTAATGGACACTATTCCATCCGCTGGGGCTGACTACAGGAGAAGGTGAGCTGGGCACAGCATTTGTCTCTCTCTGTTTCCTGACTGTAGAGGCAGTGGGACCAGCCGCCTCCTGCTCTTGCTGCCATGCTTCCCCACCTGTGGACTGTACCCTTGAGCTGTCAGCCTTTCCTCCCTCAAGTGGCTTTTGTCAGGCATGTTTTTGTCACCACAACAAGATAAGTAACTAACACAGTAGGTTACACAGTCTGCTATTGGCTGCTCAAAGCAAGACACCATGATATAGCAGGATGAGAGCCTGAAAAAAAACACTTCCAGGCCCTTTAAAAAACTATGATAGAAGAGGCGCTGGTCCATGAATGTTCTTAGGACCATTTATTATCTATGTAGAGAAGAGAAAGTTGGACCTGAGCATCACATCACATATGCAAGTCAATTCCAGATGGATCTGGGACTCCAAGAGGAGACACAAGATACTCAAACCATGAGAAGGAAACCATGCGGGATAGAATGAAGACTCTGGAGTAGGGAAGTAAGGTCCAGTCTCAAACAAACATTCCAAAAGGAAAGTAAAAACCAAACCTCTATTTTTAGTATATAGAGCGGCACAATATTATTAGTCTTCATATATTAAAAATTCCAAATTGATAAGAGAAAGAAAATCAATAGAAAAATAGAGATCAGCTATGGATGAGTATTTCACAGAAAAAAATGCATAAATGGTGAGATAAGGAAGTCAATGTTATAGTTAAAGAAAGGGGAGCTAAGGATCTGTGGTAGGTCTGACTGAACTATCAAAACTCAACACATCTGAAAATGTTTCAGAAGAGATATCTGTCAGGGTTTGGATCCAAAATGTCCTTCATGTATTGACATCTTGGTCCCCAGAGCAGCAATGTTCAGAGGTGAAACTGTGGGAGGGTTCCAATTTCATCAATGGACTCATCTATTGATCAGTTCATAGCTTAATGGGCTTGGTGGTGATGCAAGCCTTTGGGGGTGGAACCTAGTTTGAATAAGAAAGTCATTGGAGTGAACACCTGAGGGGTATGCTTGTCCCTAGATCCCTCCTCTCCTCTCTTCCCTTTGGCTGGGAGATGGCCTCTGAACCACCACATACCCCTGCCACAGTGGTCTGTCATAACAAAGGCCCAGAAACAACGGCGTCAAGGATCACAGACACCAGTGACACCAGGAACCAAACTCTATCTTGTACTGTTTAATCTGATTTTCTCCGGTTTTTCCTCTCAGCGTGATAGAAAGTTGACCGAGAACGTTTAAACATTGTGTAGTTAAGAGTGTAAATTGATACATAAAGTTTGGAAAGTACTTAGCCTTTACTTTTAAAGTTGAGAACATAATACACATGCTCTCTGACACAGTAATTTCAAGGGATATATGTATGTTTATCTCAAAGAAAATTGTGTACATGTACCCTGGAAAAGAGATACAATACGTTCTTAATAATATTATTCATAAAAATGATTCAAAAGCTTGTGTATAGGACAAAGTAAAAACTGTTCTATGTATGTATAAGGGAATATTACACAGTTGAAATATGAAAGAATTCTAGCAATATCTAGTAACAAACAGGTCAGAGAAGGTTCCACTCACGTTGGTACCAATTTTTAAAATCTCAAAACAAGCAACATATTGGTTTGACTATGCCTCTAAAAGTTCATGTGTTAGAAACCCAACCCAGAGATTGATTTGTTGATAGTATGTGGAGGTTGGATGTAATTAGAGTCAGATGACGAGGATGGAGCCCCATCATGACAAGAAAAGGAAGGGCTTAATGGCTTCTCTTTTGTATCATCTGTTACTCCCAACCCCCGTGTTATGAGACGGCAAGAAACCGCTGCAGGATGTTGACACTTGGCTGCTACACTTTTTGGCCACCACAACTAAGATGAATAAGTTTTTCTTTTTTGTGGTATTGGCAGTTACCCAATCTGTGGTGTTCTGTTACAGCATCAGAACACAGACAACTCAGTTGCTAAAGTGCTGGCCTTGCGGGGGTTTGAGGGTGATTTCTCAGTACTCACGTTGAAAAACCTAGGCATGGTGGTCTGTACTTATCTTCCCAGTGCTGGGGAGGCAGAGACAGGTAGATCTCTGGCACTTACTGACCTGTCAGTCTAGCCTCTAGGTGAGCTCCAGGTCCATAGAGATATGTCTCAGAAGAAAGATAAGGCAGGCAGCACCTGAGGAATGACTCCTGAGGTAGTCCTCTGACCTCCATGTGCACACATGTGTACCTGCACATGTGTACATACATATATATACCAAAAGGATATATACATAAACTAGTTTTAAAAAAGGGAAACAATAAACACAAATTTTAGGAATTTTCTTATTCTAGGCCAATTAATCAAGAGGAAACACATTTGTTATTTAGAAGGTTTGGCAAGGGTCAGTGCTTAGTGGTTCTAAGTTGAGTGGCAGGTTCTCAGATTTATCTTTTATAGTGAGGCTTTACAACTGACACAGACACTAGATAGGTTATTTTCTGTTTGTGAAGCATTGCATTCAATACCAAAGTACTCAGTGACTTTCTAACCATATTAAAAAGCTTTGGGCTTCCTTTTCCCTCAGTTCTTACTTCCCATGGGATTTTCCCACATCTGGACAGTCACAAGTTAGATCATTGAAACTTTGCGAAAAATCTTTTGTATGAAAATGCCCATCCCATCCCCATTTCCCTGCCCAGCCCCTATAGCCAGAGACCATGGGTGACTGGGCGACCTAATCTCAGAGCAGAGACCTCATGAAGAAAGGGTCATGCCACCCCCACCCCCAGCATCACATTTCCCTTCTTAGAAAGATGATGACTGCCACAGGTTTATGGCTTGTAATGCTCCTTCTAACCCTTTTGTCCAATATAGGCTTCTCAGGACTTGTCTATGCCCTGACCACGCATGAGGTGGGACCTGCCTGTCCCCAAGGCTGTGCCCGTGTGAGCTTTGTGGACTCACCAACTTCCTCCCTGCTTCCATGTTTCTTTCCTTAAACGAGTCATGGGCCTATTAGCAGACTCCATGGAGCCAATGGGATTCACACTCAATAAACATTGCCGGGAATATGAAACAACAATGTCCATAGAGGCTCATGGGAATAGACTGTGGAAGATTTCATGGTGAGTTCTTGCCTACCCCATGTGCACTCCAGGTTTAGGTCAGTTTGGCACATGCTGTCTAGAGAGCTGGGGCTACCATGATTCATCTCAGTCACTTACAAAGCTGTTGGCTGGGGTGGAAATAAGTATCGGTGTGTGCACTTTTCAGATGAGGTGAATGGGTCCATAACTCCTTTAAAAGCTGTTGTGCATGTTCTCAGGCCAACTTTCAAGTGTGAGTAACTCAGCAATTGGCGAGTGCTGGAACTCATGACTGAGTTCACAGGACCAGCTAATTATAAACATGGTGTGTGGAATAATGCTCTCTCTATCTAAGGAACCATTGAAAACCTCAAACCGGGAAGGTTAAGTTAATGACATTTTAGTGTTGATGATGTGGCTGGAGCATGGAGGCCTATCATGGGGCCCACGCTCAAAGGTAGCCAAGAAGAAACGACAGAGCAGGCAGCCAGAGGCACAGCAGTAAGAGAGTCCCTTCAGGGATCCAGTTTTGTCCTGCCATTTAAGCTCTTCATGGCAATGACTGTGTCTGTCTGTTCTTGGGCTTTGCACACCAAGTAAATGGACACTTGGGGATATGGCTGGGAGTATGGGTTATGAACAGATAGACATTACATTAATTCCCTCTAAAAGCGATGTCCCAGTCACTTGGTTACCTTACTACAGGGATCACCTTTCAAAGAGTCCATTGCCTCTCGACCTTGTCCTACCAAGGACCAGCCTTTGGCACTCAAACTTGGGACACATTCACATTCCACCCAGAGCAGCTTTCTTCCTCATTGTCTCCATCTTGTCTTTCTTGCAACACCATGGTCAAGGGTGTCCTGTGAATTCTGTAGTTTTCTTTCTAACTTTCTTTTGATTGGGTAAATTCAAGTAGCCTGTCTGAATTCACACACTGCTTCTTCTGCTTGCTCAAGCTGGCCGTGTTGCGTTCTCTGCTGCGTCTTTTGTTCGTGGGCTGCATCAGCTCCTGGTTTCTGTTGGGGGCCTTG
>CABHPR010129633.1:0-18626 GCA_902168415.1 Peromyscus melanophrys | reverse complement strand
AGGAAAGGAAAGGAAAGGAAAGGAAAGGAAAGGAAAGGAAAGGAATAAACAAAAGCGTGAAGTCTGTCTGTCCCTGAGGGAGTGTGATAGTATGGACTGTCAGCTTGACACCTCAGCGGCAGCCTCCAGCACACCCATGCCCCTGAGCATGTCTGTGGCAATTGTCTGGATGAAGTTCATGGACGTGGGTGGACTCATCTTAACTGTGGGCGGGGCCATCCCCTGGGCTGGGATCCTGATCTGTGTCAAATGCTGAGCACTAGCATGTGTGCATCAAGCCCTTGCTTTCTGCGCTTGGCTGTGGATATAATGAACCAGCTACTTCAGGCTCCTGCCGCCTCTGTTCCCCCAAATGACCGACTGACTGTGGCCCGGAACCTTTCTCCTTTATGGTGCTTTTGTAAGAGTTCTTTAGACTAGGCTGGCCTCAGAGATCCTGCCTCTGCCTCCCCAGTGCTGGGATCAAAAGGCATGTGCCACCATCACTAGTTTGGCTTCTATTTTTGAACTCTTAAATCCTGTCTCTAGTTCTAGCCGTCACAATCAGACACGCATGTCTGCTAACACAGTCTAGGGTACTTGAGAACCAGTAGAATCTCATTATCTTGAGATTCAGAAGAATGGGAAGGAGCCTCCTGGCCCAGAGCCCCTAGATTACCCTGAGAATTTTCACGTTCTCAGTGGCTGGTATTTTCCGGATGTTAGAGCACTGGCCTAAATGGCCAGAGCATGAGTCTCAGGCCACAGCAATGCCCGGAAGTTGCTCAGGTTTGGGTGTGGTGTTGTAACTGGCATGCTTGGAAGAATGAGGACATGCTTGTGTCCCTCACTCTGGCCATCTCAACTGTTGAAACAAGGTACCTCAAGGAACTGGAATTTTCCCCTAGGAATCTCATATAGGGCACAGTGTGACCAGAGGGGTAGCTTGTCTCTCTGGGAAAGGGATTTCACAGTGTGGGGAAGACCCGAGCTAACACAGTGATGGGCCAGTGATGGATGGGACCACACCTTGGCCAGGACCACTTATGTGCCTACCTTGAAGATGGACTTGGAGGTGAGGTCCCTGGGGGATGGGGGCCCTGGATCTCATTGCCCTCTTCCCAGTGTATCTTGGGTAGAATGCAATAGAGAGCAATCTCCCATTCATTAGGGACACAACGATTTTCAAACCCACAGGTCTGAGTGGCCAACCCTGTGGAACTGCAACTGCTGTTAGGGCCCAGGGGTAGTTCTGTCGAGTCCAGCTCAACCTGTTGAACAGGTTCTGAAGAGGAGAGTGTGGAATTGGGAAATGCTAGCTATGAAATGTAGACGTAGATGAAGAAAAAGACAGACACAGGATAGCTTCAGGAGGTTCTGGGTCAATACCGCAGACATTGATTTTATTGCTCATAGCCTTTATATACCCAAAAGCAAAGGGGGGCAAAAAGACCTCCCCCTTTCAAGGACATCACGGTTCAAAGTACAAAGTACAGTTAAGTGGAAACATCTCCTTAATACTCCAGACATTTGGTGACCATGCCTTACAGCAAAGCATCCAGTAAATAGGCCTTGAAGTAAAAGATATCTGGTAACCACACCTTTGACCAAAACATCCTATTATGTAGCCTCACAGAAGGGAAACAAACTCAGACTCTTTGAACTTGAGTCAAGACGAAAACAAGCCACAAGCTGGGGTGTCTGTGGGCCCCCACAATTCCTCCTTCTTTATAATATAAAGTGTCCCTCAGACCCCACAGATAACTGTGTCTGTCTTAGGTCACTTTCTTCCATTAGACAAGCCTTACCCGTCTTTGTGATATATTTTTCTCCAAGTATACTCTGTCTTAGGTTGACAGCCAGCAAGAAGGACTTACCCATCTCTGACTACCAGCCTCTGGCAAGGGAGGATGCAGAGCTTAACTCTACAGCTCTGTATCAGATTTCCATTAAGAGCTTGCAAGTAGCTTGAATAATCATAGCAATACACCTGCTCCTATGATAGATATACCTCCTAGTAAAGGAATAAAGGATGATCAAGACAGAATGGCCTTTTTAAATGGTCCAGGATGTCCACATCAATTTTAGCTGCATCAAAATCCAACTTTGCCTTTTTTAAATCAGTAAACTCCTGATGCAACCACATCAAATCTAAGGACCCCTTTAGCATCATACCAAATTCCTCTCAGATGAGCTCTCACCTTTTTCCATCCAGTAACACTTTCCTTGTAAACAGAAGAGGTTACACATATCTAGTTAAATTTAGACTGACATTTCAAATGAGCTCTTATCTTTAACAATTGTACTACTTCAAATAAAGCATTCAGCTTATGCTCCATTTTTACAATATCTTAATATTACACGGGTTGTCATCCTAATTTTAACATGAATTTAGCAATGGACACATAATTGGTTAAATTACAATTCTTAACAACTATGATCTAAATTAAGGACAAGAAAATGTTTTTTGTTGTGGGTGAGGTATCAGTAACCCCATAATTTTTTAACTTTTTCTTTTTCCTCTCCTAAAGTCCAATGCATTGCTGCCACCAACTTCCAAACATATATTTGAGCTGTCCAGTCCAAGAGCACCAAATAGCAGCAATACTTTTGTCCCAATTTCTCCTCATCAGTCTGGGAGGCCTTTTCAGTACCTCCAATTTGACTCCTCAGCCATCTAGCACACTGCCTCTGTAACAGTGTTCAATTGCTCCAATGAGTCTCTTTCCCACAGAAGGAAAACTCTGAGGCAACTGTTCTCCAGGCCTTCTATTTCCTTGGGCAATCAGCAGATAAACATTATATTGGCAAAGATGACCTCCGAATCCCAAGATGTAATGTGGATAAATGGCCAAGCATCCAGTCACAAACAGATAGGCATTCCTTGGCCAGATTTAGAATGATTGGAACTTACAGAGGTCTAGCAAATTTGTACAGCAGGTCTATCAAGAAGCCGATAATCATTCCTCTCCTTCCCAGACTGCAGGATGTAACATCGGATGATCAGGAACACAGGTTCAGCAAATCTCACTCTAATTCTTCTAGGGGAGTGTCAGCAGCTATGGTATCATCAGAGCTGACATTCCTCTGTTCCACACACTGCACCAAGTGCTCAGGCAGCCATCAAGCTTCATTTTCTTCCTGTGAAAAAACACAAACATGCCCTCGACCCCATATTAAAACAGGGTTGGGACCTTTCCATAATCCAGAGCAAGGATCGTTCCATTTCACCTAAGCAAAAGTTGTTCAGGTGCCATCACGCCAAAATCTATCCATGGCAGATTGTTCATGGGCATCCACATTCAAAAAGTTCAAAATGAAGAGGGCATGATTCAATGTACTATGCAGTGATTGAGGGTACAGCTCTCCCCTCTTAATTTTTTGAAGCTGCATCTTGAGACTGCCATGAGCTTGCTCAATGATGCCTTGTCCTTGAGGACTATAAGGAATGCCTGTTTTATGCTCAATTTTTCTTTGGGAACAAAATTGATGAAATGCTTTATTGATATATCCAGATATATTATCAGATTTAATAACTTTTGGTATCCCTATATAGGAGAAATATTTCAGGCAATTTGCAATTACATGATTAGTGGCTTTTCCATATTGTGCATTGGCCATCAAAAATCCTGAATAAGTATCTATTGTCATATGTACATATTTTAATTTACCAAATTCCATAATATGAGTAACATCCATTTGCCATAAATGGTTAGGAAGGCGGCCTCCAGGGTTTACTTCAAAGTGAGGAACAGAGGAATATTGTGGACACACCCCATATTGTTTCATGATCTGACAAGCAACTTCCTTGGTAAGGCCAAATTGGTTTGTTTTTTTTTGGGGGGGGGACTTTTGTTATTCTGATGATGAAAAGCTTGTGACTGTTGAGATATTTTACCTGGGATAAGGTGAACGTCCATGTTAATTTATCAGCTGATGCATTATCGTCAGCTAAAGGGCCAGGAAGATTGGAATGAGCTCTAATATGACCCACAAAGCATGGTAACTTTCTTTGATGAATGGCATCTTGAATTTGCTGAAATAGCATCCTAACCTGACCATTACTAGTCCCAATGCAGGGAACAGTTTCTACTACTTGAAGAGCTCTATAAATATAATGATTATCTGTATATAAATTAAGTGAATTATCTTTAAGAATCTGAAAAACCATAGTCATAGCTCTCAGTTCTACTATCTGAGCTGAAGCTGGAGTTGTTTGTTCTATATAACCTTTACCACTGATGACATAAGCAGCTCTCCCATTGGAGGAGCCATCAGTAAAAACTAGCATAGCATCTTTTACGGAATCTTTCATCATAACCTTAGGAAATATAAAGGAATGCATTTGAGCAAATTGCAACAATTGATCAAATGGAAAATTATTATCAATTTGGCCCCAAAATTGAGAAAAAGCAATTGTCCAAGAATCATTATTTTGAAATAACCAATCAACTTGTTGTTTAGTAAAAGGAACATTGATCACATTTGGTTCTTTACCAAAATATCGCCTAGATTCCATCTGGCTTTTCTGTACTAAACAAGCTACTACTTCATAATAAGGGTTTAGTACCGTAGCTGGCAGAACAGGAAGATGTAGCCATAAAAGAGGACCGTTTTATCATAATATTGCTGTAGGAGTATGCCTAGTGGGCAAGATATATGCTTGCCTGGTTGATCATAATTAATATAATGTACTCGCTGATAATGAATAGCATTCTCAACCTGTAAAAGAACCTGCCTATCTTTTCCAGTTAATTGTCTAGGTGAATTAGGATCATTATCTCCTTTTAAAATATCACTTAAAGGTTCCAAACCACCAATAGATAATTTTAAATAAGGTCGTAGCCATTGAATGTCCCCTAATTAACTTTTGAAAATCATTCAAAGTTTTTAAGCTGTCTTTCCTAATTTCCAATTTTTGAGGCTTAATTTCTTTAGGATGCAAAATATGTCCCAAATATTGAAAAAGCAGTTGTCTTTGCATTTTCTCTGGGACAGTTACTAACCCTGCACGGGCAAGACCCTGTTGAAGCTGTAAATTGATCTTGTTCGGTTTAGCCTAGAGCATGGCTCTGCCTCAAGGAGATCCTCTGGCGCATGGAGGGCTTTGTTTCATTTATGTCTGTTTCAAGGAGACTCACCCTCCGCTGAGAGTCCTCACTTTGCCAGCTCAGGAGCTGCTGAGCAGCTGCCCACGTGCTGCTGCCCGCTCTGGGCAAGAACCCCAGCGCCATGCCCACAGCCCACAGCGAGCGCCCGCTTGGGCCAGGTGTGCATGCGTGTGTGCAAGTGTGCTGGCCAAGCCATCCCTGCACAGTGACGACGTTGAGGCCCAGGCATTATGCCCGGAGGCCCGCGGCCCCCTCCCAAGAAGCAACTCTTCCTCTACCGCTGCTTTTCCCTGGGGAAAGGAGGGGGGGTAGCCATGCTGCCTCCTCCGCCGCAGCCTGGTCTCTGGAAACAGGGACTCCAGCCACGTAGGCCGGCCCTTTAGGTCGTTCTAATCCAACCATTACAGTAGGAAGAGGACCTGCAGAGTCTCCAATTTTTTGTGAAAGGGAAACTATTAAATCTCTCAAGCCCTTCAGCGCCTCCTTAGTCTCCTCAAACTCAGCCTCATAAAGGTGTCTGCATCTAGCGGCTCCAACAACTCCAGACCCAACTCAGGCCTGCATCCTTAGTACATCCAGGTCATTCATTCAGACTCATGCCGTCATTCAATCAAACATTCTCATAACATATCTGGACATTCACATTTTCAAACTACTTTCTCAGACCTAAAAAAAAATTAAAAACTCAAACCTTCACGACTTATATACTTACTGCAGCTCTAACTTTAGCTTCTCTGGCTTTCAAAATATCTTTAAACAGCTGTAAATGAAGAACATCTCAGGTCAAGCACAGGGTCCAACACCGTTGTTTTGTGGATGTGGCTGCCAGACCCAGAAAGGAGAAAGGCTTGATCCAGGTACGTGGTAAGTCTGCAGCAGGACTCTGCTGAAATCTGTTTCAGTTCAGCCAGAGAGAGCTGGAGACCGACCATTCACACCGAGTCACATAGCCATGCAACAGGATTCTGGCTATTGTGGTTCTTATTTTTGTCTTTGATTTTCTGTCCTTGGGGGCAGGATCTTGCTATGTAGTCCATGCTGTTCTCAAACTCATGATCTTCCTGCCTCTGCCTTCTACATACTGGAATTACAGGCATGTTCCACCATGCTCAGCTTATAATAGCTATTTTTTTAAATTGCTATGACCAGCTGTCTTGGTTAGGATTTCTGTTGCTGTGAAGAGACACCATGAGCATGGCAACTCTTACAAAGAAATAACATTTAATTGGGGTGGCTTACAGTTCAGAGGTTTAGTCCATTATCACATGGTGCTATAGGGTGGCATGCAGGCAGACATGGTGCTAGAGCTGAGAGTCCTAGATCTTGATAGGCAGGCAACAGGAAGTGGTCTGTCTCACTACAAGAAGCTTGAGCATAGGAGACCTCAAAGCCCACCCCCACTTCCTCCAAAAAGGCCATACCTCCTAACAGTGCCACTCCTTATGGGGACCATTTCCTTCCAAACCAGCACACCAGCAGAGACTCTGACCTTTGCTAACTTTACTGGGTTGTAGCACTGGGCTTCATCTGACTTCCTTTTGCACGGATTTTCAGCTGAGACATCCACCTTGCTGGTTAGTGGACTAGCATTAGTGGCTGGAACGGAGACCAGATCTTAATGTGACTCAGAACATTTTGGAAACTGTCAACTTCAGCACCTTGGCAGAAAAATCAAAGCACAGGGTTAGGCAGTGGTGGCACACGCCTTTAATCCCAGCACTCGGGAGGCAGAGGCAGGTGAATCTCTGTGAGTTCAAGGCCAGCCAGGGCTACAGAGTGACACCTGTCTGTGAAAAAAAAAAAAAGCCAGTGTTCTTCCACCCCTCCGGGAGCCTGGCGTTTCAGTTCTACAGGATGAAAGGGAGGGGACAACAGTTGTTCATGGTGACTGTGTCCCTCACCACCAATGGACACTCTTCTAATGGCAAAAATGGTCATGTCTGTGTTACTGTAGACTGAGCACAAATTCTCTGAAGTCAGCGTCTGGGCTGCAGCGTAGCACAGTGCCCTGCGCACTTGCGTAGCACACAAGAGGCCCCAGGCTTCAAAGAAGGGGTCTGTTAGATAGCAGTGTTCTACTATACCACAGACTTGAGAGGCTGAAGCAAGGACTGTGTGAGCCAGGTGTGCAAGGTCGGCTAGGGCAGTACAGTAAGAGTGTCTTAAAGAGAAAAGAGAGAGAGTCTGAGGAGAGGGGAACTCCTCAGGGAGCCAGAATGCTTGATAGCGACCATGAGAACCTGAGTTCAGATGCCCCAGCACACACGTGAAAAACTGTGTGTTAAGGCTGTACCTGGAATCCCAATGCTGAGATCCCAAGGGTTCTCAGGCCAGCCACTTTGGCTAATTGGTGAGCCCCAGGTTTGGGGGGGGGGGGGGGAGGGAGGGAGAGAGGGAGAGAGAGAAAAGAAAGAAGGCTGGAGAGATGGCTCAGTGGTTAAGAAAAGTAGATGCTCTTCCAGAGGACCTGGATTTAATTTTCAGCACCCACATAGCAGTTCACAACTGTCCATAACTAGACATACGTGCAGGCGAAACACCAATGTACATAAAATAAAAATAAATACATTTTTTAAAAAAGAAGTCTTGGGGTTGGGGATTTAGCTCAATGGTAGAGCGCTTGCCTAGCAAGCACAAGGCCCTGGGTTCGGTCCTCAGCTCCAGAAAATTAAAAAAAAAAAATTTTTAAATTAAAAAAAAAAAGAATTCTTGAGGCAACAAAGGATGTTTGAATGTGGACTGGATGTTAGAGTGTGGAGTTATTCATCTCTTGAGGTGGGTGCAGCTGTGACCTGGAGATTATGCCTGAGGTAGGCATTACTCCAGTGTGCTTACCAAGTATTTATGAATTGTGTGTCCACAGACATCTGCAGCTTATTTTGGAAAGATTCTGAGAGATAAATAAAGCAAAACAAACAAATCGTAGGGAGTAAAAATGGCAAATGTTAACCACAGCGGGGCCTTGTCAGGCTAAGCCTGTGCTCTGCCACACAGCTCTCTGCCTAGCCCCAGGATGTGTGGGCTTTGACTGGGGATGTAGTTCAGTTGGTAAAGCGCTTGCTAATGTGCACGATGTCCTAGATTCCATCCCTAGCAC
Source organism: Peromyscus melanophrys (assembly GCA_902168415.1). Classification (NCBI taxonomy): domain Eukaryota; kingdom Metazoa; phylum Chordata; class Mammalia; order Rodentia; family Cricetidae; genus Peromyscus; species Peromyscus melanophrys. Next base: position 10,439 of record CABHPR010129633.1, on the reverse strand, counting down.
CACGTAAACTAGTCACAGTGGCACACACTTCTAATCCCAGCACTTTGGAGGTGGAGACAGGAGGGTTAGGAAGTTTAGGTTAGCCTAGGCTACATAGTGAATCCAAGGTCGGCCTGGGCTACATGAGACTCCCCTATGCTGGGCACAGAACAGGGTCTCACACTGGGCAAGTGCTCGGTCACGGAGCCATAAACCCAGTCGACTGCTGGCTTTAGTGGAAGGTCTGTCGGAGGTCTTTATGTCAGTCCTTGACACGTATATTATTTTATGTTTTCAGTGTTTTGCCTGGATGTATGCCCAGACACGACGTACATACAGTACCCATGGGGGCCAGAAGGAAGCGGTGGATCCCTTGGAACTTCAGTTACAGCCGGCTGTAAACAGTCCTACTCCACTTCTGAGATATCTCACCAGCCCGGTGTCAGTCCTTTCTAAGCTTTGTAGAAGTTTGAAAATGTTTATAATAAGACAGTAAGATAAGGTGGTTTGATCCCTCCCTGACATTTTTCCTTATGGAATTCAAAACAGAAACAAAACTGAACAGCAAGATGGGAAGGAAGGTGGAAAGCACAGGCACCTTTTAAAGGGCCGTGAGACTGTTCTTCCTAAGACATGCTAGACACACGCAGAGCGTTCATCTGTGAAACCCAGAGGATGCACAGGCCGAGAGTGCCCTGGATGCACTCCGTGAACTTCAGTGAGTGACCGCAACGGACCAGTGTCAGCCCACCGACTGTACCTCTGCTAGCCTGTGGGGTAACCCAGAAGGGGGCGGGCCTCTGTGGGAAGTCCTTGTGGTTTCCGTTTTCCTGTAAACTTGCTGTTGCTGTTCTTATGAAATTGTTCTCTAAAGTCTATTTAAAAATTCATAGCTGGGCCAGGTGTGGTGGCGCACTCCTTTAATCCCAGCACTCGGGAGACAGAGGCAGGTGGATCTCTGAGTTTGAGGCCAGCCTGGTCTACAGAGTGAATTCCAGGAAAGCCAGGGCTATACAGAGAAACCCTGTCTCAAATATAAATAAGTAAATAAATAAAAGTTCCTAGTTGGGCACGGGATATGTAACTCAGGCAGGAGAATGCTTGCCCAGCACGCGTGAAGCCCTGGGTTCCATCCCTAGGTCCCCAACACCACATACACCAAGCTTAAAGATCTGTGCTTGACATCCCAGCGCTCAGGAGGTGGGGGAGGGGGGATCATCCTGTCTTCCGGATCATCCTCAACTACATAATTTGAGGCCAGACTAGACAAAAGACCTTATCATTAATTAATTAAATCATTAGTTGATAAATTAACTAATCTATTATGGGTTAGACATGGTGGCAAGTGCCTGTAATGTCGACACCTTGGAGGCTGAAGTGAGAAGCTATTCAGCTAGACTCCAACTCAAAATACTAACCCGGGGCTGGCGGGAGGACTCAGCGGTTAGGAGTGCTTGTTGCTCTTCCAGAGCACCTGAGCTCAAGTCCCAGCACACATATTACCTCTAGCCCCAGGGTATCAGACACACCCACACTCAAGTGGCACACATACATATAAGTAAAAATAAAAAAAAATACTTTTAAAGGCAAAAAATGTTTAAAATTTAAAAAGTATTTGTCATTGAAAAATGTAGTTCTAAAATAAACATGGAATCATAAATTTTAATATAATGCCAATGTAGTCTAGGTCTGCAGGTGTTTTGTTTTATGATGTGTGCAGTCTACATTTTATAAATGTTCTAAGACAGTATTACTAGATCCCAGGCCCTCCATATCCCTAGAAATGAGCTCAAAATAGACTATAGAAAGATTTCTGGCAGTTAAATAAAAAGTCATCATTTCTCAGGAACTTGAGGAAAAGAACCTTGTTCTTTGGTGACTGTGGTGGTCCACATTATTTTATTTAAAGTAAGAATTGCATATATTGCCAGGTATTTTTTTTTTAATTCCCAAACTTGGGAGGCAGAGGCAGGTGGCTCTTGGAAGCCAGCCTGGTCTACCCAGTGAGACCCCAGTTTAAAAAAATTACACAAAATTTTAAATAATAGTCTTTTTTTTTATTTTCAAAACAAGTTTTCTCTGTGTTAGCACTGGCTGTCCTGGAATTAGCTCTGTAGACCAGAGACTGGCCTTGAACTCAGAGATCTGCCTGCCTCTGCTTCCCAAGTGCCGGGATTAAAGGTATATGCCACACCATCTGGCCTAATAATAATTTTTTATTTAAAAATTTTTTAGATTTATTTATTATATGTATGTGAGTGTGTTCTCTACATGTATGTATCTACATCACTTTCATGCAGTGTTTAGGGAGGCAAAAGAAGCCGTCAAATCCTGGAACTGGAGTTACAGATGGTTGTGAGCCACCATGTGGGTACTAGGTATGAACCTGGTCCTCTGCAAGAGCAGCAAGTACTCTTAACCACTAAACCGTCTCTCCAGCTCTGGTAATAATCTCTCTTTTTTTTAAAGTTACTGTGGCATACATCCATAGTCCCAGCTACTCAGGATTGCTTGAGCCCAAGAGTTTGAGGCCAGACAAAGCTTCTGTCTTAGTTAGGGTTTTTATTGCTGTGAAGAGTCACCATGACCTTGGCAACTCTTATAAAGTAAAACATTTAGTTGGGATGGCTCACTTACAGTTCAGAGGTTTAGTCCATTATCATCATGGTGGGGAGCATAGCAGCATGCAGGCAGACATGGTACTGGAGCTGAGAGTGCTACATCTTATAGGCAACAGAAAGTCGACTGAATGTCACACTGAGGGAAGCTTGAGCAAAAGAGACCTCAAAGCCCGCCCCCACAGTGACACACTTCCTCCAACAAGGCCACACCTCCTAAAAGTGCTCCTCCCTTTGGGGGCCATTTTCTTTCAAACCACCACCGCTACCTAACAAGAGCACGTCTTACTTGTCTGGAGGTGTGGCTCAGTGCTAGTGTATGTGCGTCCAAAGTGCAAAGCCCGGCTTCCACAGCCAGGACCACCAACACCAATTCACTCTCAGTAGAGATTTAGAGACTTAGTGGTGGGTAAGAGAAAAAAATACGAAATAACTCTCTCCTTTAGGCCTAATTAAAAAATTCACGGTTCTGTAGTTGTTAATTGAGAACATGATACACAATAAACAGCGACAGGACTGTAAAAGCATTCTCCAAAATGTGTTCTCAAAATGATACTTCAGGACTAAAGACATGGCTCAGCGGTCAAGAGGGCATACTGTTCTTCCAGAGGACCCAAGTTCACTTCCCAGCACCCACATGGCAGCTCACAGCTGTCTGTAACTCCAGTTTCAGGAGATTTGATGCCTGCTTCTGGCCTCTACAGGTACCAAGCACACAGTGGTGTACAGACATACATTCGGACAAAACATCCATACACATAAAATCAAAATCAATAAATACTTTAAATGATAATAAAAATAGAATCCCATGGGTTAGGAATGTGTGCTTGCCTAGTATGCATAAGGCCCCAGGTTTGATCCTCAGGACCACAAGATTGATCAATAAAAATTGATTAATCAATCAATCAATCCCTACCCATAATGAAATTTCACCCTGGCAAGATGAACCAGGAATCATCAGTTGCAGGAGATCATGGCTCAGCATGGTGCTTAACTCACCTATGAAACAGAGACATGCTAAGGCTGGAGGCAGGAGAGCTCCTGCCATGGAGGCAAGGGAAAGAATCAAACGTGCTGGTAGAGAGAATGCCCAACACAAGCGGGAGTGTCGACAAGTCCTGAGAGCTAGAAGTCACCTGGCTCTGGATACAAAGCAGACTGTGTCTAGAAATGACACTGGAAAGGTAGGCAGAGACCAAGGCCCCAAGGGCTCTGTCAGGTTCCAGCTCAAAGAGTGATGAATGCTGTTAGAAGGAGTGAAGCTCCTCTGATCAGAGGTTGAGGTTTAGAGAAATCAGCTGTTCCTTGGTGGCTGAGGGGAAGGATGTACTGAAAGCGGCTGGTGTAGCCCCAGTGTTCTTGCTGCAAGCGTAGTAAGGGAAACCTGGCCCGGGGAAGGTGTGGAAGGAAGGGGTGGATTCCATAGATATGCTGCAGGTAGGCCAGACAGGACTTACTGGCTGATCAGAGGTGGAGGAGAATGGGAAGAGGAAGGTTCTAGCTTGGCCACTGAGAGGATCTGAGTCTGGAAACTAGACAAAGTGCTGTGGGAAGGAAGGAGAATTTGTCTCCTTACTAGGACATGCAGAGTGCCAGGGGCCTGTGGATGCCCAGGTAGAGTTATGGAATCGGCCATTCTAGGGAGAGACCTGGCTGGGACGAGAACAATGTGTGCTTCAGGGCTTGAGTAAACAAACCAAGGACAAGGTGGTAGGACCACACTGACTCCACCCAACTTTTTCCCAGTAGATCCCATCTCTTAAATATTCTGTCAGTCTCCTGATAGCATCATGGACAACATGAATGGAAACCATCAACAATTACTGTCTATAGGCAGAGTTTTTCATCAGGACTGCTGACTCCCCAATAAACGACATGGAAACTTATTATTAATTACAAATGTTTGGCCAATAGCTTCAGGTTGTTACTAAATAGCTCTTACAACCTAAATTAACCCATATTTATTAATTTATGTACTGCCACGTGGCTCGTGGCTTGTTACCTCATCTTCTACAATCCTGCTCCCTCTGTGTCTGGCTGGCAACCCTTCTTCTTCCCAGCATTCTCTCAGTCTCACTCTCCTGCCTAGCTATTGACCAGTTGGCTCTTTATTAAACCAATGAGAGCAACACATCTTCACAGTGTACAAAAGGATTATTCCACAGCAACTATCTACACACTTGCCGTGTGCCAGGTTGTGATGGTCTTGCCAACCTGACATAACCTAGAATAACCTGGGGAGAGAGCCTCAATTGTCTAGACCAGGTTGGCCTGTGGCCATGTCTTGGGGGTGGTGTTTTGATTGCCTTAATTGATGTGGGAAGAAAAGTGGGTGGTACCATTCTCTGGTTTGCATCCTAGACTGTACACAGGAGGAAAAAGTGAGCAGCGCCTAAGCATGCACTCATTTCTCTCTGCTCTCAACTGTGGATGTGATGTGACCAGCTGTTTTAGATTCCTGGAACCCTGACTTTCAGCTGTGATGGACTGTAACCTGGCATTGTGGGCTAAATAAACCCTTTCCCCTAAGTTGTACTTTATCCCAGCAACAGAATGCAGCTAGAAGACAGGCTCTATCCAGGAGACGGAGTGCCATAGCTTGAATGTGAAATGTCCACCTTGTACCAGAAAAATAAACAATAAGATATAGAGCTTCCAGATTTAAGAATTCAGTCTTAAATCATCTGTAGTGGGGCCCAAGCATCTATTTTTTAAATTGTATTTATATATTTGTGCATGTGTGGGGGGGCATCCATACATGCATGTGCATGCCCTCCATGGCCTTTATAGAGATCAGGGGACCACTTGCAGGAGGTGTTTATCTCCTTCCTCCAGGTGCTCTCCAGGGATCAAACTCAGGTTGTCAGATTTGGTGGCAAGTACCTTTACGGGATGAGCCATCTCGCTGGCCCTTATTTATTTTTTTAATTAAAAGCTTTTATTTTTTTTTTTTTTTGAGACAGAGTCACATTTTGTGTTCTAGATTGACCCAAGTCTTTATGAGCTTGTTAAAGAGGCCCCCATTGCTTCTATTCCTGCCTCGTGTGAGGAGCCATGGGAGCACATGCCTGGAGCATTGGATGAATTTGCTGAAGGAAGGCAAATGTGAGAGTCCAACTGACCTGCTCCTGTGCGCACCCTAAAGCTGCTGAAGGTAAATGCTGTCTCTAAGGGTAGCAGGCGTCTCCGCGTCTCCCTGCACACTAATCCTACATCTTACGTACAAGGAACCTTTTTGTCAGGACTGAGCACAGAAAGCATGTCCACCTGTCAGTGAGGCAGGAACACAGAACCTCCAGTGAGAACAGAGGAGAGTCTGTTAGCAAAGTCTGTGGTGTTCAGAACCTTTGGACCTTGCCCCACCCACACAAACAAGCCAACGGCCCAACACAGAGGACTTCCACAGCCTCTCTTGGGTGCATTTCTTCCATCTGTCTTTAGTGCCCTGTCACACAGCACTGCCCTCTCCTTACCCTTCATGGCCCAGCTGAAGCCATCATCTCTGGAATTCCGTTGTAACTGAGAGCCTGTGGTTTTCTCTCAATTCTGCATCTTGGGATTACATACACAGAAAAGGAGACAAGTGAATATACAGCTTAATGTTGCCTGCTGGCGTGTGGCCTCTCTTCTGCTCCAGCCCTGAAGCTCTGTTAGGGGGACTGTATCTTCTTTGATCAATATTAGAACCCCAGGGTTTGACATGTTCAGGAGCCTAGAACCTATTGATCAAGTATGTGAATGTTACTCACTAATAAAGGTGTATGGTGTGTGTATGTGTGTGTGGCATATGTGTGGTGTGTGTGTGTGTGGTATGTGTGTGGTGTATGTGTGTTATGTGTGGGGTGTGTGTTATGTGTATTTGTGGTATATGTGTGATTTGTGTGTGTATGTGGTGTGTGTGTGTGTATGTGGTGTATGTCTGTGTGTGGTTATGTGTGGTATGTGTATGTGGTATATGTATGGGTGGTGTACATGTGTGTGGTGTATGTGTAGTGTGTGATGTATGTGTGTGGTATATTGTAGTGTGTGTATGTGTGTGTGTGTATGGTGTATGTATGTGGTATGTGTGATGTGTGTGTGGTGTATGTAGTGTGTGTGTGTGTATGTGTGTGTGTGTGTGTGTGTGTGTGTGTGTATGGTGTATGCACAAGTGTGCACCTGAAGACTCAGAGGAGGAAGTTGGATGTCTGTTCTATCTTTCTTCACTGTATCCCTGTGAGATGAGGATTCTCACTGAAGCTGATCTAGGCTGACAGCCAGCAAGCCTCAGCGAGCCGCCTGTCTCCACCCGACACAGCACTGAGTGAGGCTGGAGGCCCCACACCGCTATGTCCGGCTTTCTGTTTAATGTGGGCTTTGTTGTTTAATGTGGGCTTTGTGTTTGTGCAACACCCGATCTTATCCACTGAGCCATCTCTCCAGCTCCAAACATATTCATTTTCTTTTTTTTTAAGATTTATTTATTTATTATCTGTTATGTGAACCCACAAGAGTCTGTGAAAAGATCTCAAGATTTATTGAGGTATAAAATGGATGATACTCTCACGGATACAGAACAAAGTGGACGCTGCTGCTTATCCAGCTGTCGTCCTCCGTTCTGCCCAGGGGTGGTGGGAACCAACCGTCCTGCTCGGTCCACCCAAGAGAGCCTGAGTGAGACCCCCATTCCTCTGCTCTTAAGAGGTCTCGTATGCAGGCGAGGCCACGCCCTAGGGCTTTCTACCTCAAAGCCATTGGCTGAAAGGAATGAATTCCCCCAACAATTATGTATACAGTGTTCTGTCTGCCAGAAGGGGGCGCCAGATCTCATTATGGACGGTTGTGAGCCACTATGTGGATGCTGGAAATTGAACTCAGGACCTCTGGAAGAGCAGCCAGTGCTCTTAACCTCTGAGCCATCTCTCCAGCCCACATATTCATTTTCAAGTTCAATATTTGACATGGTATTTTAGAGAGGAAAAAAATGATCCTTTGCCTAAAACATGGTTCTGTTCTGCCATGCAATTTATAGTCTGCGAATGACAGAACAGAACAAAACAAAAAGCAATATTTAAAGCTCCCCATCAGCAGGCAAAAATTAGACTCACCATACATCAATTCAGCCCAAGACTCCAACAGGCCTGAAAAAGCTATTTAGAAGCATATTGTAAAAATTCTGTTTGTGGCATAATTAAATAACCAACTCTCTGCAGGAATTTGATGGCTAGCATGAGATATCCTGAGAATTTCTATGGCTTAATGGCCCAAGTTTCCGACTTAATGGCCCACCCGCTTCTCAGACCTCCAGCTAAATATGTGCGTCATTTTCTCTGTAGCAATGCTTTATCTAAGTAGATCGTCCAGCTTTAAAGTATGTTTGCAGGAGCTGAGGGGTATAGCTCCAGGGGTACAGCATATGCTCAGCATGGCAAAGCTCTGAGTGTCAATCCTCATCCGCCTCCCCCCAAAGAAATGTTTGTGAACTTTCTAGGAAGATACATCATACAGTTCTGCGCCCCGTGACCAAAGAACTTCTGAGTACAGTGATGAGGTCTCAGAGAATGGGAAGAGGTCTGCCGGATGCCTGGAGAATGCAGGTGCTTCATAGATGGTAAGTGTCTTTCCACAGCTTTAGGGCTGTTTTCTGCTGAGGATTAACAGTGCCTCCCGGATCAGGCTAATGGCCAGGAAGATGTCCCTGAAATTAAAAATAAGTAGGCAAAGGAAATGTCTTAGAGAAAGATAAAAATGAATATTTCTTAAACAAGGACTAAATTTTAAAATGTGGAATGGTTCAAGAATTTATATGTCATCCTTACACAGGAGCCGTACTAATCTCTGTCATTGTTCCAATTTTAGAGGCATGCTGCCAAAACCAGAAGCACATACATTTTTCATAGAATTTTATAAAAATGATATTTTTATCAGTTGCTGGGCCTCATCTCTGTGCCATCTTAAAGCTTAGTTGTATGTGTAGCATAGTGCTTTCTTTCTTTTTCTTCTCCCTCCTCTACTCTCTGCCCCTCCCACTTCCTCTCTCTTTTAACACAGGAGTCACTGTTACCCGGGCTGGCCTCAGACTCCTGACCTCAAAGGCTCTGGCTCACTCAGCCTCCAGAATAGATGATATAGGAGCACAGCACCACATCTGTCTCCTTTTCCTCCGTTTCCCCCTCTTCCTCTTCTGACTCTTCTTTTGATTCCTCCTCTGCCTCCCTCCTCCTCTTCATCATCTTCCTCCTCCTCCTTTTAACTGTTGTGAGGAACATGAAAACTGGAGAAAACATTGCAATGATTTGAGAAATAACTCCAGAATAATGATCTCCAAGTTCTCAGCGACATGACATGGAAATTCTGGTCCCCAAAAGAGAACTCTTCCTTTGGACATCTCATGTCCCTAGGGTTGGTTGCGGCTCACTTCCTCCACTCTTTGCTTATACAGTAGGTAGCTGAGCCCTCCTTCTGCAAGGGTAGGTATTCTACCATGGTCCTGACTTGGTTGTGAGGGACCTTAGCTTTCTAAATCCCAGAATCCTATTTTTCACCCACTGGGGACAAGGCCCCTGCTCTCTGTTCTACGGGGGAGCCACTTTCCTGAACTAAGGCATGGAGTGATAAATCAGACAGCTAGTAAGTCTTACAGAGGCCACCGACTGATTACCATTGGTTGCACAGTGATACTCAGCAGTCTCACTCTGTGTGAACCCCTTCACGACTGGCAGCTTCAGCAGTACCCTGTTAGAAATGAAGACCCTCAAGCCATGCCCAGGCCAGAATCATCTCAGGAGAGCAGGCTAGCTGCCATTTTTTACTAATCTACTTGATTCTGTTTGTGACAGGGTCTCTTGTAACTCAGGCTGCTCTCAAATTCTCTATGTGGTTGAGGATGACATTGACCTCTTGTCTCTATGTCCCAAGTACTGGGGTTACAGGTGTGCCACCATGCCAGGTGTTTATTTGGTGCTGAGGATAGAGCCCAGGGCTTCCTGTATGTGAGGCAGGCACTCTGCCAATCAAGCTGCATGCCTAGACCCTCAGACTGTTTTCTCCGACACTGGGGAGCTACTGCCTCAAGCTAATGCATATCAGATCCTGCTTCACACCAGAATCTTTTTGGGAGCACTGAACAATCCTAATGGTCTGTCTTCCTTACCAACCCAAAGCTAAGACCCAGGCATCAGTACTGTCGGTAATTCTTGCAAGTCTACCTTAGGACCCACCACCCTGAGCCGCAGTAACAGCATCATCTGAGCGCTCAGGAGAAATTCAGAATCCCAGGCCTGGCCCCAGGGCTCAGGCAGACTGCACATTAACCTGGGCGATCCTTCTGACACACTAAAATATGAAAATGTTTCGGGTATGGATCAGAGCCCTAGGGGTATCTGCTGAGGTCCCAGGTCCCTGCATCCCAGGTACATAACAGATAAATGGTTAATAATATTCATAGAAACAGAAACAGTTTATTAAGAAACAGAAAGGCAGTCAGGGGAGTGGGAGTGGACCAGATAACGGGAAAGACATATTCACTCAAAAGTTCTGGGCCATGAGGCTCCCCATGCTTTGTAGTTACCTATACCGCACTCCCGAGTTTGTGTAGCTCAGACTTTTCTCTCACATGCTCCGTCTGTTGCATGTAGTCCACCTAGGGAAGGTTTTGCTATCTTCTATTAATTGGCTTCTACTATATGCTAATCTTGAAGCTGCTCTCTCCAGACCCCACTCTCTTGACAAAAGCCCTGGCCTAGACTATAAAAATTCAGTCTGAGATGTGTCTGGAACTTTCTGATGTACAAACTTACTGAAGCCAGTCCAGGCGCCCACGGGTGGTTATTGTTGGGTTTGTGTTATTGTTATTGTCTGATT
>CABHPR010129632.1:13404-40282 GCA_902168415.1 Peromyscus melanophrys | reverse complement strand
TGTAACAGCCACATCATAGCCAGGAGACAGGGTTTCCCAGCACATCTCCAGCTCTCAGGATCTTTGGTTCTCTCTTCTGCCTTTTCTTCGGTGTTCCCTGAACCACAGAGGGGGTGCATAGATGTCCCATTCAGAACTGAGTGCTCAGCCGTCACACATACACAAACACACGTAGTGATTCCCCATTTTAGACTAGTTAGACTAGCCTAGACTAGTCTAAAACTGGGTCCCTTTAGCCAGTGAATACCATATGGACAATGATCTCAGAGCACAGAGTAGAAAGTGCCCTTGCCTGTGCTCAGAGAGGTTGAGGGTTGTGTTGTGTTGAACTTGTCATGAATCCAGCATTATTTCATTCAGTCCACGCACTCTGCTAACTTGTTTTTCCTCCTCACAGGCCACCTCCACCACAGCCAAAAATATCATCTCAGGGAAATTTGGTTCCTGCCCGGCCGGCTCCTGCACCTCCATTATACAGCTCCCTCACCTGATGTTAGGTTCTTATTTTTCAGAAGTCTTCAGGGAATTGAGCAAATGCTTTTTGTTTTGTTTTTTTTTTTTTCCTGATGTTTTCTTGAAAAGCTTTCTCTTCCAACTATGAATGAAAACAAACTACCACAAAACAAGCTTTATTAACACAGAAACGGAGTGGGGAGTTGAGAAATACAGGAACGTGCAGACACTCCAGGAGATTTAGAGTTAACTTCCCATCATTAAAACGTCTTCTTTGGTCATTTGTGAGTTTAATGCCCTTAACGTGGATTAAGTTATTTTGAACATATTATTGTAATGATTCTCAAATTAACTGTATTGGTGTAAGATTTGTCATGATGTGCTTAAATGTAATCCTGACTTTTTGACCTCAGTTTTCATTAATAGTTTCTGGTTGAACATTTGAACATGTATTAACCTAGGAAAACTGACTAACTGCCAATAATGTCTACAATTTCATCTTGCATGGATTAACAGCCATTTATACAGACTCCTGTCTCTTTCTCGTACACAAAAAAAGCAGATGTCCCGAAGAAGAATACACAAGAACCACAATTACTAGGTCATGATATAATTTGAAAGTTTGAAATATGGTGTGTATTCAGTTATTGGCTTCCATTTTTTAATGATCTTTCATGAATAATAACTATGATAAAATTGATTTAACACTAAATCAGTTACTGGCTTCCATTTTTTATGATCTTTCAAACTATAATGAATGGTAGAAATTGATTTAACACTAAATTTTTTTTACTCATCACCTAAAGCATTACGGTAGTGTTGCTTTAGTTGAAGTGCACACTTTACAAAGCATTACGGTAGTGTTCCTTTAGTTGAGTGCACACTTTACAAAGCATTACGGTAGTGTTGCTTTAGTTGAAGTGCACACTTTACAAAGCATTACGGTAGTCTTGCTTTAGTTGAAGTGCACACTTTACAAAGCATTACGGTAGTGTTCCTTTAGTTGAAGTGCACACTTTACAAAGCATTACGGTAGTGTTGCTTTAGTTGAGTGCACACTTTACAAAGCATTACGGTAGTGTTGCTTTCTTTGAAGTGCACACTTTACGGTACGAGGTGGTAGACCTAAGCAGATAGGTGTCAATTGAACAGAAGCACAGAGAATGCCTTTTGCCAGGTGAGCTGTTGTATTAAAACCACTTGAGAATTCATGAGCACTTTAACTCTCAAATCTGAATTTCAAAGCTTGATATTGAGTCATTTAGAATGTTTACATTTACTAAGGTGTGCTGGATCTTGTCTCTTTTGACTAATATTTTCATAAAAATTAGGGTGGAGAGAGGAAGGAAGAAATGGTTTCCTTAGGTAACTACAGACATTATCATGGCATCTGTGAGTTACTGTCTCAGCTGTATTAAATGAATTTGTACTTTGAAAGAAATGATATTGACACTAAAATTTTAAACACAAATTTTTTTCATAATCTTTCATAAAGAAGTTTAATAATAGGTATATTAACTGAATTTCATTAGTTTTCTAAAATAATATTTTGATTTGTGTATATATACATATTAAAAACATTTACAACAAATAAAATACTTGAAATTCCTTTTTGGTCTTCCTGTTACTTTCTAAATACACAGCTATTTGGAGTCTTATTAATTTATGTGTTATGACTTTTGCCAAATATGCACACCGCCTGTGTTTAAGGAAAACACATTAGAAGATACAAAGTTCATTTTTCAGGATAAATATTTTAACAGTTACCCTGGTGAGGAATAAGGCGTTGTTGAAGGCCACAGGTCCGGCAGCACCTCTGAGGATGAGGAAATTGGCTGACTGACAGGAATCTGCCTTCAGAAGCATGCGACTGTCGTGCTGAGGTTTCAGCTGGGAGGTGGGCTGACATGTAGGCACTGTAGAATATCAGGGATCTGCCATTGCTAAGTAAATTAATTGCTAAGTAAATTAAGTTTCTAAGAAGAACGAAATTACATGAATTTTAGCCAAAGTGCAGTAGAGAACCATGTTGGAAGAAAGCCTGGTGGCGAGTTCAAGAAGCGTTGTGCTTGTGGAAGCACAGACCCAGAATAAGAAAATCCATTTTACTCTTTCTTGAAAAATTTCTCCACACATCGCAAAAATAAATCTTAGTTTAACCTTAGAAAGAGTACATACACGGATTGTGCTTTGGCTCCTGTGCGCCATCCATCACAAGCGTCTCCAGCTCCGCATGTGCGGGTTTTGCTGCGCACAGCGGGGACCAGGGTGAGAACTGAGGTGAGTGGTGGCAGATGGAGGCGGGGCAGGAGTGGGTGCGCTCCAAAGACGTGGCCCACGGAGGCCCCGGGGCACGTGCCCCACGCAACGGCTTTACAACTGCCTGGGTGCTCCAGGAGGCGCCATGCTGGGCGCCACGCTGTGCCCACTGCTGCTGCTGTTGGCCATGCTCGGGAGCGTGCTGGCATCAGGACCCGGTGAGCGCTCCGCGGGGCTGGGACTCTGAGTTTGGGGGACACTTTTCTTGTAGAGGCCTGTCATGCACGGTCATAAAACTCAAAAAGCATATCCCCCAAAAGCACTCCCAACAGCTTCTGGAACCCCACTTAAACTCCAAAAGCACCTTCCACAGATGATGGGCATGCCATAATAATTTGTCCGGAAATAACGGAAAGCCAAGGAGCCACAAAACCCCAAGCTCGGAGAGAGTGTAGAGGTGCATATGGGGTCTGGGCAGGGGCATACTCCTGGCTGAATTGTTGGACCAAGTAGGGTGGTTTAGATGCTCACGGCGACTTGGCAGGTTGTGATGTTGAAGTTGTGAGTCCAGTGCTTGTCTCCAGCTCTGACGTGTTGCCGGTTGTCCTGTAGACCCTGTGAAATGCTTCTTTTGCTTCCGTGTCATGTGTTCCTCACGTGGGAGAGTAGGAAGGTGAGGGCAGGGTGCCAGCACGGTCGGGTTCTGATAAGTGCCCTCTTCCTGTTTATTATGTTAGAAATTAAAATAGAAATTTAAGGGTGTATGGTAACATTTAAAGCAACAGAGCCATACCTTTTTACATGTTAACACACTTCAAAACTGAGAACTGTCTCGAAAAGCCAAAATGGATACACAGCTAAGAACTGTGTTCTCCAGGGGCAGAATAGAAAGCTGGCCTAGCTTTGATTTTCCCGCAGATCTCCTTAACACCTGCATCGAGAGAAGACACCTGGACTGTATTCCTTCTGCTTCCAATCTGGTGCTGCGTGTTTAACGTGAAGTACAAAAGGAGGACTTTGGTAGCCATTTCAGCCAATCACAGGCTCTCCGCATGCTACACCAATGTCGGGCCAAGAGAAAAAGAATAGTTACAATACAGAATCTAAAAACATGCCAGCAAGCTTTACTCCTCCCTTCCCTTTCTTCCCTCTAATCCATCCAACCCCCTAAAACCCCTCCCTCACCTCTTTTTACTTCATTGAAATATATATGTACACACACACACACACACATATATATGGACTTAAACCAGCAAACTTTTCTTCATGAAATTTAATGGAATACCAATATTAAAGTTTGATTTTTTATGCATGGATATATTAATATACTATCTTTAATCTTTAAAATTGTAGGAAATACACAAATTTGCCCACAGCTTTTAAAAGTTTTTTTTTTTTAATTAAAATTTTACACGTATGAGTATTTTGCTGCATGTAAGTCTGTGTACCACTTCTGGGCCTGGTTGGTGCCCTTGGAGGTCAGGAGAAGGTAAAACAGTATTCCTTAGAACTGGAGTTACAGGCAGTTGTGAGCTGCCATGTGGGTGCTGGGAATCCAACCTAGGTCCTCTGGAAGAACTGTTAGTGCTTGTAACCTCTGAACCACCTCTCCAGCTCCTCAGTTTTTTACAAAAGAAAAATCGTTACATTTCACTTTTTAGGGCAGTTTCAGATTCACAGTGAAAGAGGGCAGAAAATAGTGTTGGATGTAGCCCCTGCTCTCCATTCCCCCACAGGGGTCAACATGTGGTGTTACAAGGCTGCATTTGTTCCAGCCAACCTCGGGTTCTGCGTGTTCTGTGTTTTGCACACGGATGCCCATCACTGCAGTATCAGGCAGAGTAGCCTTCCTGACCTTGCAATCTTCTTCTCCTATCCATCCTCCCTTCCCACCCTCCCTAAGCAACCATCTTTCACTGTCTACCTTTCCCAGAAGGCTGCATAGTTGGAATCATGCATGATGTAGCTAGCCTTGCAGGCAGGTTTCTTTTAATTCAAAGCATGCAATTTGGATTCCTTAATGTCTCTCTGTGGCTTGATAGCTTATTTCTTTGAAGTGTTGAAAACTATCCGTTCCATTGTCTGTATCAACCACAGTTTATCCATTTATCTACGGAGAGACATCTCAGCGGCTTCCCATTTCAACAGTGGTGAAGACAGCTATTGTCTACATGCGTGTTCAGGTTTTCTGTGAACATAGTTTTTCATTCCTTTGGAGTCATTATGATGGTAAGAGAATGTAGTGGTGTCTCATTGTTTTAATTTACAATTTCCTAATGGTATATGCTGTTGAAATCTTGATGTCTGGCCTTCAGCCTAGCCTTTAAACACGGAGCCCTCTCTTCAGCCCTGCTGTCGAGATCTTCTCATAGGCTCACTTGCTCTTTATTTCTTTTTGAGAGGAGTCTTTTCAGGTTATTTGTCCATTTTTAAACTTGGGTTCTGTACCACTCTTACCTTTAAAAATTCTTTGTATGTTTTGGGTAATAATCTTTTATCAGATGTGCTTTATTTTATTTTTAACCTTCTTATATGTGTATATATGTCTGGTTGTGTGTGTGTGTGTGTGTGTGTGTGTGTGTGTGTGTGTGTGTGTGTGAGAGAGAGAGAGAGAGAGAGAGAGAGAGAGAGAGAGAGAGAGAGAGAGAGAGAGAGAGAGAGAGATATGATACAGAGATCAGAGGACAACAGCCCCAGATGTCAGTCTCTTCTTGCACTTTATTTAAAGATTCTCTCTTGTTTTTCACTCTGCCTAGCTGGCCCTTGCACTTCTGGGGATATTCTGTCTCCACATCCAATCCCTCTGTAGGACCACAGGAATTACAGATGTGTCTTCTCATGCCCAGCTTTAGTTGGGTTCTGGAGTTTTGAACTCGGGACCTTATACTTGCATGATGGGTGTTTTATCCACTGAGCTATCGCCCCAGTCCAGATCTGCTTTTGAAGAACATTTTTTTTCTCAGTCTATGCCCTTTCTTTTCCTCTTGGTATTATCTTTTTGCAGAGCCTAAGTTTTAGTTTTTGGATGCCCTTTGTTATTTTATTGTATCTCTCCCAATTCTGTTTTTTAAATGTTTTGGAAAACACAATATGTTGCTGTTTACTGTAGAAACCATGTTCTGATAGATCTCTTAAAATCCTCCCTCCAGTGTAATTAAACATTCACACCACTGAAAAAACTTCTTCCTAACTTGTTCCTACCCCCAGCCCGAGGACATACAGGTTTACTTCTTCCTGCCTATGACATGGTTCACGTGACTTTGCTCAGCCCCTGGTGTTGGTAAATCTGAAACAGAAGCTCCTCCGACACTGGCATGTGGCTCAGCAAGATGGTTCCACTGTGATGTGCCAATGTATATTGCTTGTGATTGCACATTCTACTTTATGGATGGATTATACACATTTCGTTAAAAATCCTCAGAGTTTTGAATGGGTTGCATTGGATTGGTAGGTATTTTAGTTTATTTGAAAAGTTTAATTGAAAAAAAATTAAATGTAAGAACATGGCTTATCCTTGTTCGGATGGTCTAGATTCCATAGTTTTCTCCATTTTCTTATTCTTTAGTCTAGCACAGTTTTCTGTCACTTTTATGAATGGGATCCTTTCAAAAAATTGTTCATTACTGGTGCTTCTGAAGTGTTTGATATGTTAATTTTATACTCGATTGCTTTTGTTCTGCTTTTGATTCCCTTTTATTGTTGTAGATGATCATATCATCCTCTACTTACGATAACGGCTGTGTCCTTGTCCTTCATCCAGGCTGGGGCCTGTCTGTAAACAATAGGAATCATCATGACTTACTGGTCTGGTTCCTACCTTTAATAGTAATGTGAGCAAGGGCTTCCATTGAACAGATATCTGTTGTACAGATGAATCATCTTTGTGAAAGTTTTAATTGGAATGTTTTTTTTTTGTTTTGTTTTTTTTGCTTATTATTTCGAGGGGCTTGGGGTGTGAGTGCTATGGCACATGGAGGGAGGTCAGAAGACAACTTTGAGGAGTTAGTTCTCTCTTTCCACCTTTACATGGGTTCCAGGAACTGAACTCAGGCCACCAGGCTTGCATGGTAAGTGCCTTTACCTGTTGAGCTATCTTGCCTGCTCAAATGTTTGTTTTTTTGTTTTCTGGTGTTTTTTTTTTTTGTTTGTTTGTTTGGTTGGTTGGTTTTTCGAGACAGGGTTTCTCTGTGTAGCTTTGGTGCCTGTCCTGGATCTCACTCTGTAGACCATGCTGGCCTCGAACTCACAGAGATCCGCCTGCCTCTACCTCCCAAGTGCTTTTATTATTGTTTGGTCATATTTAAACAAACCGAGAACAGGTATCTGCTTTGCTGAAATCCTTATCAAAATAATTTTTGTCTGTGAAGCGTTTTCAGTCGTGCATATTTTATTGTTTTTTTTCATCTGTTGTATGGTCATTTGCTTTTACTATTTCTGCATGTGTTGAGAATGGCAGAAGTATTTTTTCTCATTTCAACTGCTATAGGAATTCTTGGGATAAATTCTTTTTGGTCATGCTTTACCATTTTGATATATTGATTCAATTGATGTAGATTAAATTTTGCTTAGAATTTTGTACTTAGGATCACAAGTAGGTAGGCATATTCAGCTTCCTCATACCATCTTTAACTTTACTGTGAATATTATATTAACCATTACAGATATAACTTTCTCTCTCTCTCTCTCTTTTTTTTTTTTGTTGTTTTTCGAGACAGGGTTTCTCTGTGTAGCTTTGCGCCTTTCCTGGAGCTCACTTGGTAGCCCAGGCTGGCCTCGAACTTACAGAGATCCGCCTGCCTCTGCCTCCCGAGTGCTGGGATATAACTTTCTCTCTTTATGCATTTATTTTAGAGGAATGCTATATTCTTTGAGCTAATATATCAAACTACTTAAGACTTTTTGATCTTCTGTTTTTCTGTGTTTTCCTTCTTACCCTGCTGCCTGTCTTTTCTTATCTGTCCATATTGATTTCTTCATTAATTCTTTTCCCCAGGTCACTTTCTATAGTTTCATTGGTAATTTTTAAAAAGTTTTGTTTGAAGACATGTCATAATTCTCTTATGAGTTTCTGTGATAATTCTTACTAAAGGGTCGGGGAAATGGCTCGGTACTTAAGAGTACTTGCTGTGTAAGCTCGGGGACATGAGCTCAGATCCCTAACACTGATTTGTAAAAAAATCCAGATGTGGCCACCTGTACCCGTGTGTCCAGTGCTGGGGTGGGATTTGGGGGGAAGGTTCTGAGACAGGGATTTCTGGGACTTGCTGGCTAGCTAGCCTAGCCATAAAATTGTGAGCTCCAGTTGCAGCAAGAGACGTTCTCAAGGGAAAAGGCAGAGAGCGATAAGAAAGGGTACCAGTGGCCTCCCCTTGCCACCACATACCTACATGGGTATGTACGCATGCACACACACACACACACACACACACACACACACACTCACACTCACACACATACACATGCACACACACAATTCTTTTTTTTATTAAAGTGAACTTCATGTAATAAACGTAACTATTTTAAAGTGAACAGTAACATTATATTAATAAATTCCATCTCCTTTTCTTGATACCACAGTGAGCCTTAAGGTCACAGATGTATACTGTGTCACTAGAATTTCTAAGTTACTAATTGAATGAGAACTCCCAGACTTTGTTTGAAAAACAAATACACTCCCGTTATATGAGGTCACACAAATTTCAGGGTTTATTTATTACTGTTACACAGTTTTTCTATCTTACATAGACTGGTACAGTGGTATGCTACCACTACAAAGTTAAAATATATGCCTATAGCCTGAATGTTGAGCAATGAGTGTTGAGTAGCAGGACACGTGGAAATAGACACCTGTTGGGAAAACTGAGGTCTGGGTTAGAAAGTTGCCAAGCAGCCTCTGCTTACACAGTATGAAACAATGTAACAAGCTCCAGGCTATAGAAGAAGGGATGCTCATAGTGTAGGTAGGTTCTGTTGCCCAAGATGGGCCACTACTGGAAGAAAGAAATCATTTCCCGAAATAACTAGTCAGAAATAGATTAACAGTAAAGACAATAAGCTCAGCACTATGAATCTTTTCAGAATTTTAAATGGTGACAGATTTCAGATCCTGAATAGTGAAGAATTGAGCCTCAGTAAAAACTTTCAGTTGGGCCGGGCAGTGGTGGTGCACGCCTTTAATCCCAACACTCTGGAGGCAAAGGCAGGCAGATCTCTGTGAGTTTGAGGCTAGCCTGGTCTACAGAGCGAGAGCCAGGACACCTAGAGTTGTCACACAGAGAAACCCTGTCTCGAAAAACCAAATAACAACAATAAAACTCTCATTTGGATAGCATTACTCCAGGCAAAGCTCTATTTAATTATTTTATTTGTATTCAAGATAATTACTCATATAATTGCTTATATGTTAATTTTGTCCTTGAATTTTTAAAATTTCCTCTAAGAACTAATAGTTCTAATTATTCCTTTCTTAAAATGCAAACCATTTTATTAAATGAGTGGAATAAAAATAGTAGTTGTTACACTTACATGCATTGCTTAGAGAATATAAAGTAGAGATTTATAATCCTGAAATCTACCATAAGAGAAATGGCTCATCAGGTAAATGTATCTGCTGTCATGATTGACAACCTGAGTTTGATCCCTAGGACTCACACAGTGGAAGGAGAAAACTGACTACAACGAGCTGTCTTCCAACCACCTCTGATACACTATGGTCTAGGTATGACACACACACACACACACACACACACACACACACACACACACACACATGCATACAAATAGAATTTAAACAAAAATAGGATATGATCAGAGTATGTTTCATGTACATATAAAATGGCATAATGAAATCCATTATTTTGTACAGTTAATTAAAAACAGACAGAGAGCAACATTGGTCCAAGGCTTTCCCAAGCCCTTCTTTCCCTTGTTTCCTCCACATTGTATGTGGATGAAGTTATATTGTACCATATCGGTTTCTGCTATCATTGCTGCAGCCGCGTTCAGAAACACCTTAAGGGAAGAAGAAATTATTCTTGCTCTCAGTTTCAAGTTTCAGTCCCGTTGTTTTCATAAGCTTCCTGACCATACATTCTGACTGAGTTTCTAAGTAGTGGGTGCTTTGGAGACATTCCCTCTTTGCTTAGTCTTGTGACAGCAATTGTTGGCACATTCTTTATAGTCTTTCCTTAGAGCAGCTCTCCAGTGTGTGTTCTCATGTGTGCCTCGAGAATCGCGCAGTATCCGATGGCTTTCTCACACAGTACATTCATGGAGAGTCTCTCCCGAGTGTTTTCATGAATTTGAAAAGGATGGTGAAAACTGGGTGGTTTCCTACAGCCCTTATCTTTATTAGGTGTATGTATATCACTATGTTTTTGATAGCCCATGAGAGAAATGCAGATGTCCCCATACTGTCCATATTTATAGTGTTTCTCTCAGTGCATGTGATTAAAGAAGAGCTCTTGCCCATATTCCTTACATAGGTATGACCCATCTTTAATGTGCATTATCTCATCTTTAAAACTTCTTGGAAGCAAATGCATGCTTTCCACTTTCCATACATCCCTCAATGTGAGTTCCTTCATGTCAAAGAACAAATGGCTGGTAATGCAAACCTCCCCAAACTCCCTTCACCTTCATTTCTAAGGATGTGTGTTTGTTGTGTGGTGGTTTCACTGGAGTTTTTGAAGTCAAGATAGATGAAGCCTTTCCCACAATGCCTGTGTGTATATGGCTTCTCTCTGCATCCCTGACACTCAGGATTTGTCCCTTGGGTATAACCTGATAGGTTAGTTGAGATGATTGGCAAATGAAGGCTTTTGCACATAAAATGCATCTCCTTGTCTTTACCCCAGAAGTCGTCTTCTTGCTTTCATTGGAATCTGGAATCTTGTTGAAGGTTTCTTTCTATTGACTATTCTCTTTGCTTTTACAAGGTCTCTCTACCTCATGACTTCTCAGATTTGTCCTTGGTCTTTGGACTGACTTCAGCATTATGGTATTTGTACATTTCTAGTAAAATTCAGACTTCAGGAGAAACAAGAAGCAGTAAGCCTTATCTTATCTCTTAAAGTTTTATGAAAACTACTGGAAGTAGTTGATTGTAGTAGTGTGCAGGGTGGGGGCTCAGGTTGCCAATCATACAGTATTATATGATCAGAATTCTGCAGCAAACCAGACGTGAACTAAAAGTAGTCATAAAAGAAATATGCATCATTTTACTTTCCTGTGTCTTCCTTGAAGAATTGTCATGGGTTGGTAGTTTAATACAACAGAAATGTATCCTCTTATAGCCCTGGATCCTAGAAGTCTGAAGAGAGGTCTGGGAAATGCTGGTTCCTTTTGGAGGCCCAAAGGAGAATTTCCTTCTGTTTAGTTACTGTTCTATTCAGCATGACCAAGGCAACTCTTATAAAAGACAACATTTAATTGGGAATCTGCTTACAGTTTCAGAGGGTGAATCCATGGTCATTGTGATGAGGAGCATGGTAGCTGACCGGCATAGGCCTGAGAGCTTACATTGTGATCCACAGGCAGCAGGCAGAGGAAGAGAAGGGGAGAGAGAGAGAGAGAGAGAGAGAGAGAGAGAGAGAGAGAGAGAGAGACTGAGCCTGACATGGACTTTTGAGACCTCAAAGCCACTCTCAGTGACACACCTCCCTAAGCAAGGACATATCTCCCAATCTTGCCCAAACAGTTCCACTCCCTGGTGTCTAAGCATTTAAACTGAGTCTATGGAGGACATTCCCTTTCCAACCACCACACCTTCTAGGCCTCTATTTAAGGCTCTGAATACTGTTAGCGGTCCTTGGCTTTCTTGGCTTATCAACTCCCAATCATTCCCCCAATCTTCACATTGCCAGATCTCCCCCTCTCTTCCTTATTGAGACAGTTGTCCCTGGATTTAAGTCCCCTACTGTCTACCAACCTAGAATAATCTCATCTCAAGATGCTTAGCTTAAATCCACTTCAATTTATAGGTTCGTGGTGAACTTATCTTTTGTAGGGCTATGATTCATCCCATCACTTATGCCAATGTGGGTCCATCTTTGCTTTGAAACTGTAGGTAACTCTCCTGTGATTCTCTGAAAGTGACTTAACAGACCCCTCTGGAATTACACCTGCCACGGGTTCCATTTTTTGTTGTTTCTCCTATCACAAAGGAAACTACTGAGTTGCTTGCACAAAAGCTAAGGTCAGCTGAGAGCCGTGGCTTTCCCTGGGACCACAGAATTACTAGCAGGAAGGAAATGACATCTACTGGTGCCTGGTCTGGAACTCACAGAGATCCACCTGTCTCTGTCTCCTAAGTGTTGGGATTAAAGATGTGTGCCACCATGCCTGGCACAGTTAGTGTCTTTTGACTGGAGAATTTGATTTGGGCCATTAATACTTAAAGTTGTCTTTTGAAAGTTTGGTGTTGATTGCAGTCATTGGGATGTTGATTTTTGGTAGTGATATTTATTTTCTCAGTGAAAATTTGTTTTTCAATGATTATAGCTTCATTTTCTTTCTCTCTTCAGCCTGATGTATTGTTTCCTGCATTTCCTTTAAGTTTGGTCTGATGGATATATTTTTAAGCTTGTTTATGTCATGGGAAGCTTTTCTTTTCTTTTTTTTTAAAATTTATTTATTTTTATTTTATGTACATTAGTGTTCTGCCTGTATGCATGTCTGCGTGAGGGTGTCGGATCTTGTAGTTACAGACAGTTGTTAGCTGCCATGTGGGTGCTGTGAATTGAACTCATAACCTGTGGAAGAGCAGCCAGTGCTCTTAACCGCTGAGCCATCTCTCCAGTCCCCAGGGGAAGCTTTTCTTTTTCCTTCAAGTATGACAGATAATTTTGTTGGGAGTATTAATCTAGGTTGGGTGTTGAGTTTTTTTTTTCTTTTTTTGGACGTGCAGTGTAATGCATTGTTCCAGGCTCTCCTGGCTTTCAAAGTTTCCATTGAGAAATCAACTGTTATTACTATGGGTTTTCCTTTATAGGTGACTTGTGTTTTATCTCCAGCTTTCAATCACGTTCTTTGTCTTGTATAGATAGTGTTTTAAGTATGACATACCATGCAGAGTTTCTTTCCTAGTCTTGTGTATTTGATGTTCTATGTGTTTCTTGTAGATGGGTGTGTCTTTCCTTAGCTTGTCTTTTCTTCTATGGTCTTGTTGAAGATCTTGTCTATGCCATTGACTTGGGATTCTTCTCCCTCTTCTCTGCCTAAAATTCAAAGGGTTGGCTTTTGATATTGTCCCACATTTCCTGCATGTTCTTTCCCTGTTTTTATTTAAAATTTTCATATGGTTATTTTGTGTAGATCCCCTACTTTATCTTTGAGTCCCAATATTCTATCTTCTGCTGGGTTCCTCCTACTCAAAAGACTTTCCCTTCAGTTTTCTAGCTCAGTCATTGGGTTTTGTAAAATGTTCCATTTTCATTTCAGCTTTGTTCCTTTCTGTCTCTTTATTAAATTCTGTTTTCAGCTCTTGGGCTATCTTCATCATTTCCACCAGTTGTATGTTCGTGGTTTTTTTTCATCACTCAGAAATTTATTCTCTTTAAGTTAACTCTCTTCAAGTTTGTTGAGCTGTTTGTGTCTTTCTAAAAAAATTTTTTAAAAATTTATTTTTATTTCATGCACATTGGTGTTTGGCCTGAATGTATGTTTGTATGACGGTGACTGATCCCCTGGAGTTACAGACAGTTGTGAGCTGTCATATGGGTGCTGAGAATTGAACCCGGGTCCTCTGGAAGAGCCGCCAGTGCTCTTAACCGCTGAGCCATCTCTCCAGCCCCTCTTTGTGTCTTTTTAAAAATCTTCAAATTTTGAAGTTTATGATTGTTCTTTTAAATTCCATGTCTTGGTTTTTCCATAGTATTTGTGTTTTTGCTGTGAGATCTGGGCATGTGGGCTGCTTTTGTTACTTTTTTCTGATATGGACAGAGAAGGTTGGTGCAGAACACAGGATGTGCAGGTCATGTTGACCCTAAGCATTAGAAATGGCTGAGGATAGAATAAATCAGGTGGACACAGAGTACTGGGTTGTCATGGAAGATGTGCATTCTGGTTGAAACCTGGAGTTTGGAGGTAGGTCTGGACATTGGGGGAGGTGTGTGGAGTGGAGGATCAGACAAGACACATTGGGCTAGATCATGGTACAAGATGTGCAGGATCCGGCTGAGCAGAGAAGCTGTTATATGGCACAAGGGTTGGGGGTTGGCAGAGTGTATCTTGGATGGAGCCTGGGCACTGGAGGACCATGCAAGCAGGAGTGGCCAGATGAGGCCAAGGCACAAGATGAGGAACCCTGTCTATATCTGATTGAGGAGGGTGTGTGGAGGAGAGAATTAGGTGTACTCACCTGGAGTTACCCTGGTGAAGAATGTGAAAGATCCGGCTGGGTGGAGAAGGTGATATTGTTTTAGTTTTAGCTTTTCTGTACCCTTAAACTCACATGTTTGACCATTATCTACAATAGATTTAAGGAAATGAGTATGCTTACATATTCTTCTTTCTATGCCAAACTTCCTGATAGTGGTGTATGTGATTATATGTCCACTATCGTAAAACTTAATATTGCATCCATCATGTAGCTATGGGTCCCACAGCTGTTGTGCAGCCTTTACTCTGTATTTGAGTTTATTTAGTGCTTACTTATAGACTTTATAGTACAATATAGGTATAGTTATGGGGGGGAATTTGTCTGTCTGTTGTGAAGGGCATGAGGATTAGTTTCTTGGGGAATCCATTTATATATATCCATCTTTTCTTTGGTAGTTGAATGACAGTGTTATTTAGTATAAATTTCTGGGGTCTCCAATTTATTAATTTAAATGGAGTGTTTCAATATTAAATACCTGAGTCACACTGCATTTTTCCCTTTATGGTCTGACATAGTTTACTCCCTTGTGCTGAGATAAACTCCATGACACAAAGCAACTTGGAGAGGAAAAGATGTATTTCATCTTACAGTTCCATGTCACAGTTCATCACTGGGAAAGCTTAGGCAGGAACTCATGGCAGGAACCCAGAGGCTGGAACTTAAGCAGAGGCCATGGAAGAAAGCTGCTTACTGGCTTGCTCTCATAGCCCATTCAGCTTGCTTTTGATGCAACTTAGTACCAACTTCCCAGAAGTGGCACTACCCACAGTGGGCTTGGCCTGCTGATGTCAACTCTTAATCAAGAAAATAGCCCACAGACTTGCCTATGGGTCGAGCTTAAGGGCTCATTTTCTCACTGGATCTTCCTCCTCCCAGATGACTTAGCTGTGTCAAGTCAAAAGTAACCTAACCAGAACAGTGATGTGTGATGTTTTTCTGCTTATATTCCCACTTGATTCTTGATTTTAAAAGCTCAGCAATGTCACAGACTGTGGCTCACCTTTGACTCATTTCTATGCATTATTCCCAACAGGCAGTGTGCACTTTTTGGTCTATTGTTTTAAATTTTTTTTATTTCAGCAAGGTTTTCTTGAATTATATCTTTGATTGGTTTATTTTTGTCTTTGTGTGTAGTGTGAATTCTAATTGGTCTTAATAATAAAACCTGGAGTCAGATACCAAGGGTAAAAGCTGAAAGACCAGAGCAGCAGAGCAGTCAGCCACCAGAGAGTTCTTACCTCTACAACTCCTCAGACCAATAAAGGGTACTGAGCTCCTGGCTCCTCCTGCCTTCTATGCCTCTCTCTGCCCAACCATATCACTTCTTGTCTCTACCTCCCTAGTGCTGGGATTAAAGGTGTGTGCCTCCCAAGTACTGGAATCAAAGGCATGAGATACCAAGTGCTGGGATTAAAGGCATGAGCCTCCACTGCCTGGCTGTTTTTCTTTTAGACTGGATCAATCTGTGCAGCCCAGGGTGGCCTTGAACTTCTGATTTTCCTGCTTCCTCCTCCCAAGTGCTGGGATTCAAGGTATGTGCCACCACTGCCTGGCCTTTATGGTTAGCTGGTGGCTAGCTCCACACTTTGATCTCCAGGAAAGCTTTATTTGTTAGAGCACAAACAAAATATCACATATGTGTTCTTGTTGTGAACACGTTCTGAGCATGTTGAACACCTCCTTTTGTCTTTCATGACCATTTTGTCTGTTTTCCAAATTAAATGTTTTCAGGGTTTTGTTTTAAATATGGAACGCTTCATGAGTTAATCTATCATGTTTGCGCAGAGGCCACTAATTTTCTCTGGCTAATTCCAGTTTTAGCCTGTACTCATGAAGTGAGCACTAGAATTTTCAAAGTAGCACACAGTGATGAGCCACTCATTTTGGCTAAGTAAACCTTATGAAGGAAACTGAACATCTAGTCAAATTAAAGCCAAGGTTACTAACTATGTCTTTCTCTCTTCAGATATTGAAAGCTCATTTGTACAAGTCGTATTTCCAGAGAAAGTTGAAGATAGTACAAGCTCAGAAGTAAGAAGCATCAATTCACTATACAAATTGTTTTATAAAACTTACTTGTATCACATAGCTACGGAACATATAAATTGTATGATGGTATCATGTATATATATATCTAATATTACTACTGATAAGAAATGTAAAGTTTTTATGGTAAAAGCAAATATAAAAATTAGAATGGGCTGCTAAAAATTTTTGTCAATTCTTCACAGTATTTTTAGCATTTCACATAACAAAATAACAGAAAATTTACGTGTTTTATTTGACATTAAGGAGATATCTGGAGATCCAGGAGGAGAATAATATTCTCTGAAAGAGCTGATTTTGTTAATCTCTTTTAACAAAAACCTTTTTTCTTCTGCTTTGTTCCTGACTCCACCCTCCCTCTTCCCATCATTCTCAGTGTGGCTTTCCCCCCTAACTTCCGGCCCAGGTACCAGCCTGTCAGCTTTTTAGCAACCAATGAGAGTAATAATACACATTCACAGTGTAGAAAAGGATTGTTCCACAGCATGTCTTCACTTTCCCAGGATTGGGATTCTAAGCATGTGCCAAGCACAGCTGTCTTTTTAAAAATGTGTGTTCCGATTGGGTTGGGGACTTAGCTCAGTGGTAGAGCGCTTGCCTAGCAAGCACAAGGCCCTAGGTTTGGTCCTCAGCTCTGAAAAAAAAATATGTGTTCTGGGGATCAAACTCAAGTCTTCATGCTGGCAAGGCAGGCATTTTACCGGCCAAGTCATCTCTCCAGCATGCGCTCCATCTTTTAATTAGCATATATTGATTGTACACGGTTATCCATTTCCGCTCCTGTATCTTTCCCCTCCCACTATTTTACTTCTTCTTACAAATAGCCCCCCTCTACTTTCATGTCATGTATGTGATCTAGGTTCCACATAGGAGGGCAGCATGTGTGATCTGACTGAAGTTTACAGAAGCACAGCTTTATGGTGCAGAATTCAGCCGTGGTCAGGATCTCCATGATTGTGAATATGCGGCTTGCACACATGGCATATTCCATTGTAGAATGTTTCTCTAGTCCTAAATAGCTCCCCCTTGACCAGTTGTGGTTCATCCCTCTTTCTATCCCCAGACCTCAGCAACCGTCGATGATCACACTTATTTTAATTAGGTTTATCTCTAACAGTTATCGGGTTATTTGCTTTCTTAAAACGAACATGGAGTATCCTATTTATTGAATCATTAACCAGCTGATAGATATTTTGGCTCATTTTCAGATATTGGCTTTTGTGAAAAACTGTTTATGAGTATTCATGCATGCACAGATATTTTCCTTTCTTTTGGTTAGACTCTTAGCAGTGAAACAGATAAGTTTGTGCCTAACACATCGAGAAGCTTCCATGTAGTTTTCCACAGCGTCTGTGACCACATCAATTTATAGTTCACATGAGTAATATTGGAGCATTCCAGTTTTTCCATGTGACATTGAACATCTGGTGTGGCCATGGGGTGTGGGGAGGAGCTGCTACGACTTTCATTCATACTACTCTGAATGTGTGACATCTTCCAGGGGTCCGTTACGTATTGGTGTGTCTTTCATTCAAATGTTGATTCAGATCATTAATTCCCTTGAAGTCTGGGTTTGTTTACTTTGGAATCCTTAGAATTCATTGCATATTCTTCTCCAGTTCTTTGTCCGATGGATGAGTTGTAATGGTCTTGTCCCAATTTAGTACTTGCTTTTAATATTTTGTTTTTTCAAAGTATTTAAAATACAAACACTTACAGTTTTGATGATGTACGGCTTGTCACATTTCCCTTTATGGGTCTTGGGGTTGGTTTTGTATCTACGAACTTTGTCGAGGACTGAATTGTGCTCCCTCAAATTTCACATGTGGAATCTCTATCCCTCACTGTGACTATGTCTGGAGATAGTGCCTTCAGGGATGTACTTGAAGCTGAGTGAGATCATGAAATAAAGATCGTAGTCCAAAGTCTTCATCTACTTCTATCTTAGTGTGCTGTGATGAACACTAAGACCAAAAGCTCCTTGGGGAGAAGAGCTTATTATGTCTTACAGGTCCTCGTCTATCATGTGCAATCCAGGAAAGGGGCTCAGGGCAGGAACCCAGAGGCAGGAAGTAAGAAAGAACCAAGGAAGAGTGCTGCCTTCCAGATTGCCCCTCATGGTTAAATCAACTGCTTTGTTTTGATTTTTGTTTTTGTTTAAGACAGGGTTTTGATGTAGCTCTGGCTTGTCTGGAACTTGTTATGTAGACTAGGCTGGCACCAAACCCCTGGCAATTCACCTGTCCCTGCCTCTCATTGCTGGGACTAAAGGCATCCACCTGCTTTCTCGTACAACCCAAGAGCACCTGTGTGGATTGGCGCTGTCCACAGCAGCCCGGCCCCTCCCACATGAATCGTTAATCGAGAAAATGCCTCACAGATTGGATCTGCCTACAGGTTAATCTGATGAAGATATTTTCTCCACTGAGGTTCCGTCTTCCCAGATGACATTAGCTTGTGTCATGTGGGCAAAACAACAAGACAAACAAATAAAACAAACAAAAACCACGCCCTAACCTTCACAGCTTCTAAGAGGAGGCAGAGACCACACTGGATCATGTGTGAAAGAGTCATAGGCGGACAGACAGCAGAGGGAGAGGACCCAGAGGCCGACTCTCCTGCCCACCTACTGGGGCTTCCAGCCTCCTGAACTCCGAAACTATTTTCTATTATGGCAGCTGCCTTGGCAGTGGTTATCTTATTTGTGGGATTTACTGTACAGATGTCCAGAAGAGGCTGACATTGTAGCAGGAATCTTCAAAGTTCTTATTAATAAAAGCAAACCTGGAGCCAGGTACTGGGGTCAACGCCGGAAGATCAGAGAAGCAGAACAAGCCACAGCCACCTCACCTTGCCAATTCCTCAGCTGATCCTGTTTCTTCAGACTGGAAGCCTCTGAGTCCTCATCTGAATGGATTTCAGCCGACTGCTTCTCGAAAGCCTGAAAGCTCAACCAGTCTTCCTGGTTTTCATGTCTTATATACCTTTCTGCTTTCTGCCATCACTTCCTAGGATTAAAGGCTCACTTCGTGGGATTAAAGGTGTGAGTCACCATGCCTGGCTGTTTCCAGTATAGCTTTAAACTCACAGAGATCCAGTAGATCGCTGCCTCTGGAACGCTAGGATTAAAGGCGTGTGCTACCACTGTCTAACATCTATGTTTAATATTGTGGCTGTTCTGTTCTCTGACCCCAGATAAGTTTATTAGGGTGCACAATATTTTGGGTAACACAGTACCACCACATGATATGACCTTTTAGGGCATATGAAATGTGGTGCTGTCATAGTTAGCTGTTAACTTGACATTCTAGGACAGTGGTTCTCAACTTATGGGTCGTGATCCCTTTGAGGGTCAACTGACCTTGTGATGGGGTCACCTAAGACCATCAGAAACACAGATATTTATATTATGATTCATAAGGGTAGCAAAATTACAGTTATGAAGAAGGAACAAAAATAATTTTATGGCTGAGGGTCACCGCCACATGAGGAAACGTGTTAAAGGGTCACAGCATTAGGAAGGTTGAGAACTGCTTCTCAGGGATGAGGAACCCTCAGTTGAGGAATTGCCTCCCCTGGGCTGGAATGTGGCCACATCTGTGAGACGTTTTCTTAATTGCTAGTTGATGCAGGAGGGCCAGCCCCGCCCACTGTGGGAGGTGCTATCCAGTGGCATGTGCTCCTGGGCTGTACAAGAAAGTAGCTGACTGTGAGCCTGAAGCAGGCCAGTGAGCAGTGCCCCTCCATGGCCTCTGATTTAACTCCTGCTGCAACTTCCTTGGATGATGAACTGTAAACTGTAAGTTGAAAGAAACCCTTTTCTCCACCAGTTGCTTTTAGTTAGTGTTTATCTAAGAACAGAAACTGAAGTAGAATAGGTTCTGTAACAGATCCCTGAGGATGTAGATGTGGCTTTGGTTTTGTCACAGATCCCTAAGGATGTGGACATGACTTTGGAACAGTGTGGACAGAGGCTGAGAAGGTTTGATCATGCTGGGGATAAATCTTACATTGTGTCTATTGCTGTGAAGAGATACCATGACCACAGCAACTCTTATAAGGGAAAGCATTTAATTGGGGCTGGCTTACAGTTCCAGAGGTTTAGTCCATTATCATCATGGCAGGGCATGGCAATATGCAGGCAGACATGGTGCTGGAGAAAGAGCTGAGAGTTCTACATCTGGATTTGCAGGCAATAGGAAGTGAACTGAACTAGGCATAGCTTGAGCAGGGGAGACCTCAAAGCCCACCCCCACAGAGACACACTTCCTCCAACAAGGCCACACCTACCTCAACAAAGTCATACCTCCTAATAGTGCCACCCTAATGAGCCTATGGGGGCCAATTACATTCAAACTATCACACATTGTTTGATGGATTGGAATATTGGCTGAAACTCTGATGAGGGAGGTTCATTTTGGAGAACACATGTGTAATCTTGAATAGAACATTGGTAGAACAGCAACAGGACTCCTCGCGAGGTCATAGGTGGAAGTGAGAAGCATTTTCATAGAAATGGCAGGCTAGGAGAGTGAACACTAAATTAGTGTGATTAAGAAGAAACTGGCATCATTGATGTGAGGTCCTCCTCAGGGTCAGCACACAGAGGTTGTGTTTCAGAAGCAGCAAGATTGTATCTCCTACTGGTGGCAGAACTTGGTGGTATAAGAGTTCCCAGGTGGTTTTGAAGGCATGAAGTGGGGTCATGGAGAGCAGCTGTGTCTTGGCACTGTGGGGCAGGGCTGGAGTTCCCGAAGAGAGTCCTGGAGAGACTATTGGTGAAAGTACAGCCCAGTTGTAGTAAGGGACCCCAGAAGTTTTGGAGATGCCAATATCATGGGATGACCACCCAGAACAGCAGCAGTGGTGGAGTGGAACCAGCTGGAGCCTAGAAGACCATCTCTGTGTGCTGAAGAGGGTGGGGCCAGAGAAGTGACCTAAGCCCCTTGGAGGAGCCCAGAAGATTGTGAGTTAATCCCAGACGTTGGACACTGAATTATTTACACTGTTGGAGCATGATTTTACTTTGTTCAGATTGTGACTGTGCCCTGGTTCTTCCTTCTTGAGGTAAGAAAGTATTTAACATAGTTTGGTTTTATGGGTGCCCACAGTTGAGAGATTTTGAATTTTTTTTTCTTCCTATTTTTTTCGAGACCGGGTTTCTCTGAGAAACAGTCCTGGCTGTTCTGGAACTCACTCTGTAGATCAGGTTGGCCTCGAACTCACAGAGATCCGCCTGCCCAGGCCTCCTGAGTGCTGGGATCAAAGGCGTGCGCCACCACTGCCCAGTAAGAGTTTGAATTTTTAAAAGAGATTTTTGAATTTGAGGAGACTTTGGAGTTTTACAGAGACTGAACTTTTCAAGGGTTGGAATTGGTAAGGACTATGGAATGTCAGAGTTTGTATTGCATTCTATATTTGTGATATTATTAATCTAAGATCTTGGGGGTTGAACCTAACAAAACAGCAATAACCAAAACAAAAAAAAGAAGGCTATGTCTTAAAACGTGTTGTGTGTGAAGCTGACAAGGAATCAATTGTGCTGGCTAATTTTATGTGAACTTGACACAGCCTAGAGTCTTCTGAGAGGAGGGAACCGCAGTTGAGAAAACGCCTCCATAAGATCCAGCTGCAGGCAAGCCTGTAGAGCATTTTCTTAATTAGTGATAGATTAGTTAGTGATGGGCTGGGAAGGTCCAGCCCATTGTGGTGGTCCCTGGGCAGGTGGTCCTGGGTTCTATAAGAAAGCAGGCTGAGCATGTCATGAGGGACAAGTCAGTAAGCAGCACCCCTCCATGGCCTCTGCGTCAGCTCCTGCCTCCAGGTTCCTGCCCTGTTTGAGTTCCTGTCCTGACTTCCTTCAGTGATGGACTATGATCTGGAAGTGTAAGCCAAATAAACCCTTTCCTCTCCAACTTACTTTTGGTCATAGTGTTTCATCACAGCAATAGCCACCCTAACTAAAACAGTGTGTGTCTGTTTGTGGTTATATGCACATATGCATGGGTGCCTGTGGAAGCCAGAGGTGCTGGAGCTGGAGTTACAGGGAACTTGACATGGTTGCTGGGAACAGAACTCAAGTCCTCTGGAAGAGCAGTTTATACTTTTAGCCCTTGAGCCATCTCTTCAGCCCTGGTCATGTGATATATTTTTTTTTGAACGTACTTACGTGTATACTATGTCTATTGACTTGCGTCTGTTGGGCCACCTTTACGTTCCTAGAATGAGACTAACCTGCTCTTGGTATATGATCTTTTTAGTGTGATGCTGGATTCCACTTACAAGTATGTTCTTGAGGATCTTTGCATCTGTGCATCTGTACAAAATTGGTGTATATTTTGTGATGTTCTTATCTGGTATAATGCTGGCTTCTTGAATGAGCATTCCCCCCATCTCTGTTTTATTGATCAGTTTGAGGAGGGTGGTTGTTCCTTTTGAAGGGTCTGATGGAATTCAGCAGGGCATGTACCTGGTTTTAGTCTCTGTTCATCATTGATTGACTTTTTATTTCATCTTCAATTTCATTAGTTGTCATTATCTGCTTAGATACATATTTTTAAATTTTTTAAATAATTTGTTTTTATTTTATGTGCATTGGTGTTCTGCCTGCATGTGTGTCTGTGTGAGTGTATCTGGAGTTACAGACAGTTGTGAGCTGCCATGTAGGTGCTGGGAATTGAACCTGGGTCCTCTGGAAGAGCAGCCAGTACTATTAACTGCTGAACCATTTCTCTAGCCTCTGTTTAGATATATTCTTTTGGTTCAATGATGGTAGGTCATATATATCTATAAATTTATTAATTTCTAGAAATGTATTGAAATATTTCAAATATTTCCTACTGGTCTTTCAGATTTCAGTAGTATCTATGGTAAAATCCCCACTTTAATTTCTAATTTTATTATTTGTTATCTTTCTATTTTGTTTAATTTGATGAAAGGTTTGTCGATCTTTATTTTTACAAAGAATCTACTTTGTTTTAATGATTGAATGATTGAACTGTTCATTATTCTTCATTTTGTTAATTTTAGCTCTGATATTATTTCTGTCCTTCTACTAATTTTGGGTTTGGCTCACACTTGTTTTTGTTTTTCCTGCCATAACCTTTTTATTGATTCTGTGGGAATTTTACATCATGCACCCTGATCACATTCACCTCCAGTTCTCCCATGTCCACCCCACCTTTGTGATTCCCCCCCAAAAGTGAAATAAGGCAAGAACAAAAAACAAGAGGAGAAAAACCCGTGTCCATTTGTGTTATCTACATACTCACTGGAGCATGGTCAAACTCTCAGTGACCCGCCCCTTCCCTAGAACTGAGTCCTTCCCCTCCCACACCCCTGCCTGAAGCCATCAGTTGTGGAGACTACAACTTCAGCATCCCCACCATACTTTTTAAGAGTCCTCTTTGGTGGTTTTCTATATAAGCTGCTACTTTTGGGGGGATATGATGTGGTGGGGGTAGGGGTTGTCACAGAAGCCCTCCCTGTCCCTCCCTCTCAACTGTGCGTCTGCAGTTATCAGTATCACAGCAAAAGCAGCCTCCTAGCTCTTTACAGTCAGTAAGAGCACTGACCATGGGCCTCTGCATGCTTTCTGGCGACAGCATAGACTATAAACACAGCCCCCGTCTGCAGTAGGACTACAGAACCAGACAAGGCCCCCAGCAGTAGCACAGACAGGGACCGCATCGCCATGGACATCAACATGGGTTCAGGCTACAGCAAAGATCACAGATCTCTGCACGGCCTTTGATGGGAATCCTGGCCATGGACATCAACCCAGTCCCTGGATGCAGTAGGACCATGGCCCAGACATGGTCATGGCCTCAGGTGGGCACTCAGATCTGTATGGCCCCTGGCGGCAGCATGACCCATGGACAATAACATGGCTTCAGACAGTAACATGGCACAGATCAGGGACATCCTTCAGTGGTAAAATGGGCCACAGACATCAACCCAGACCCTGGCTGCAGTAGGACCACGGACCCAGACAAGGCCCTCAGTGGCAGCACAGACCACGGGTCTCAACATGGTCTCTGGTGGCTACACAGGCCACTCACCTCCACCGAGTCAGTAAAGCTGGAAGACATCAGCAAGGCATCAGTCAGAGGCGCAGACCACAATTCTTCACATGGATCTTGGGCTTCATCATGGCCTGGGGCAACAGCATGGACCTCATACACCAACATGGCCTCCAGTGGCATTATGGACCACGGCAGTCCCTCCAGGGAGGTCCAATCCAGAAAGTGAACCATTCCTGGACTCAGGCCTCCACTGTTGCCCAGAGCCGGGGTGATGCCGTGGCATATGGGGAGGCTGAGTCTGTGTCTGCACCGGCTCCAAGTTAGCTGCCGCACACCACCCTACCGCACCTCCTGGGTGATGAAGTGTTCCACTGTCACCGACGTCATGTCTCCAGGTCCGCCTCTCTCCACAGCACATGTGCCGCTCTGTTTTTCTAGCTTTCCTACTTCTCCATCTCACATTTGTTCACTGCAGTGGTCCTCGGCTGTCTTCAGCTGTGGCCTGGCTCATACTTGTTTTAGCAAGACATTCACTATAAATTATTAGGTTTTTATTTAAGGTCTTTCTGATTTTTCTTTAAATCAACAGATTTTTTTTCAAAGATTTTATTTTCATTCCTCCCTCCCTCCCTCCCTCTCTTCCCCATCCCCCCCCCCCCCCCCCCCCCGCCTGTCTCTGTGTGCACCTTGTGTATGCAGGTGTTCACAGAGGGCAGAAGAGGGTGTCAGATCCCCTGGAGCTGGAATCACAGGGAATTGTGAGCTACCCAATGTGGGTGCTTCAAACTGACCTCTGAAGTGTCTTATTCAACTATTTTGCTCTCTTCCCAGGAGTGGAATTTCTTAGTCATCAAAAGTAGGCATTTGCCTGCTGCGAGAAACTTAAACATAAGTTTAACATCCTGTCCTGCAAATTGCCTGTGGCTTCCGTAGATGAACACCCCTGCTTGCTCTAAGGCATTAACTCCAACTCCCCATTTGTTCTGCAAGTCAAAGGAGTGTGTACTCAGGCGCATCATGACACTACAGGTGAAGCGCTGTTACTGGCAACGAAAATCCCCACAATCATTCTCTCTGTTTTGAGAAGTGATTCATCCGAGAACTATGTAGGGAACAGATGAAGAGCTTTCATCTTTGCGGTGCAATGAAGAGACTGTGGACAGCATGGGCTTGTCGTTTCACTCTTTTAGGGGGCCTGCCACCCAGCTTCCAAATAAATCACATACGGAGGCCTAGTCTTAATTATGAATGCCCGGCCTTAGCTTGGCTTGTTTCTTGCCAGCTTTTCTTAAAATTATCCCATCTATCTTTTGCTTCTGGGCTTTTCCTTTTCTATTCCTGTATACCTTTCTTGTTTCTTACTCTGTGACTTGTGTAGCCAGATGGCTGACCCCTGGAGTCCTCCTTCTCTGGCTACTTCTTCTTTTCTCCTCCCAGATTTCTCCTTCTATATCTTCTCTCTGCCTGCCAGCCCCACCTATCCTTTCTCCTGCCTTGCTATTGGCCGTTCAGTTCTTTATTAGACCATCAGGTGTTTTAGACAGGCATCACAACTCAGCTTCACAGAGTTAAACGAATACAACATAAACAAAAGTAACACACCTTAAAATAATATTCCCTAACATGGGCTCTTCTTTCATAGGCATTTAGGATTTAGTAATGTAGAGATTTCTAATCCTGTGTAAATCAAGAGTAGCTTGTTTGTGTTTCAGTTGAATGGGTTATATAAAAAGGTAAACATTTAAAATATGTTGTTGCCAATTTTTAACACAGGCAATATGTGATTTTATGAATTATTTGAAACATGCTTGGAGGGGTTGGTTGATTCTGAGTTGCTGTTTGCTTCTCATCAAAATCTGTCCTAACTCTGTTTTTCTGGACTCTTTAGGAACAGGTAACCTACATTATTCCAATAGACAAGAAGAGATACATTGTGCACCTCCAGAAAAGGTGATTTCTCTTTTATTCTTTAGCTTGGTATTTCATTTTATTTCTTTGAAACAGTTTACTTGTAGCAGTGGAGTATAGAACAATAATAGAGCTCTCGTTGAAATTGTCAGCTGTCTCTATGAACAGTTACTCTCTGTAGTAATTGTCCCCAATAACTCAAGTGATCTTCGTAAATGAGGTTTGGGAACCAATAAAATAGAGACTTGCCTCTTGAAGACCAGTCAATACACATTTCGGTTGGTAGAACTAAAAGAACCCAATCAAAGCACAGGGCAGGAGTGGGCAGACCTTGGTCAGAGCCACGGGTTTCCTATGGTAAGGCTGGCTGTGAACTGCCTAGGGGGTCAGCCCAGGGGAAATACTCAGTTGGCAGTTAATTCAACAATAGAATATGGGAGAAACAATTGGATTTTGACATTTCATGTTTTTTTTAATATTCTCAACAAATTAAGTATAGAAGGGATGTATTTCAACATAATAAAGTCTATATATAACAAACCCAAAGCCAACCCCATACTCAATGGTGAAAGTTGAAAGTGTTCCTCCTAAGATCAAGAATATGGCCACCTCACCACTTGTATTCAGCATAGGGCTGAAAGTGCAGTCAGAAGAGTTCAGCAAAAGAAAGGGAGAAAACCACTTGAACTGGGAAGATGATGTCACAGTGTTCTTGTAGGTAAAGGATATTATCATATCTATCTATCTTGTCTATATCTATCATCTATCTATCTATCTATCTATCTATCTATCTATCTATCTATCTATC
>CABHPR010129632.1:0-13394 GCA_902168415.1 Peromyscus melanophrys | reverse complement strand
CTATCTATCTATCTATCTATCTATCTATCTATCTATCTATCTATCTAATCTCTATATCTCTATATCTCTATCTCTTCCTCTCTCTATCATCTCTATCTCTGTCTCTATCATCTCATCTCCTCTTTCTCTATGTATCATTTCTGACTAACATCTCTGTCTCTATCTCTTCTTTTTCTATCATCTCTCTACTCTATCCTATTACTCTCTATCCTCTCTATCTCTCCTTATCCTCTCTCTCCCCCTCCCTTCTCTCTATCCCCCCTCTATCTCTATATCCACAATACAACAACAATCACCCTCTGTCATTACCAATAAATAAATTCGTTAAGTAGCAGGATAAAAAAAATTGGAAGCATTTCTACACACCAATAATGGGCTATCTGAAAAGAAATAGGAAGTTCCTATTTATGGTATTAAAATTCTAAGCCAGCTGTGGAGATTTGTGCCTGTAATCCTGCTTGGGAGATAGTGGAAGGTTCAAGGTCATCAGGTAGATGTAAAGGAGAACAAGGGATTTGAGTCACCCTCAGCTACTTAGTGATTCGGAGCTAAAATAACAACAACAAGAAACTCACAAACCAAATCACACAAACACACCACCAAACCCAAACCATGACAAACCAACAACAATCAAACCCAAAGACAACAGCAGCAAACTCAAAGCAATATAAAAGAAAGTAAAATACAAAAAAGTAGTATTTTCTGTAGGAAATTTTTTGAAAGATATATGCAACTCTAAAATAGCCAGGGCAATTTGGAATAAAAAAAAAAACAAAGTTAGAGGAACCATACTACTAGACATCAAAATATACTAAAGCTGTAGTACTCAAAATTGTTTTTTAAGATTTATTTTTTTATTTTATGTATATGAATATTATGCCTGCATGTATGTGTATGTACCATGTATGTACCTGATTATGGTGGAAGCCAGAAAAGGATGTCTGGTCCTCTGAAACTGGAGTTACAGATGGTTGTGACCTGCCATGTGGGATTTGGGAACTGAACCTGGGTGCTCTGGAAGTGTTCTTAACCTCTGATCTATCTCCCTAGTGCCTGGAAGCTATGATTTGGTTTTTAAAAAAAATATTGTTATTGCCATCACTAAAATCGAACCAACTATGCTTAATAGAGGTGTGAATGAATTTTCAGTGTGAGAAGGGAAAACGGCATAACTGATTGCCTTGGAAACACGCAAGGAAGATGGGCAACACCGAGATGCGGGAATGTGTATATGCACAGAGAGACAGGAAGAAAGCAGGAGGAAGGGCAGGCAGGCTCACCAACGGACACCAACGGAGAGACGGCGTCCAGCACGTCATGACGGAGTGGTTTTCCTTAACCTCCGCCTGCCACTCAGACCTGACAGCTAGGGCGTGTGGGAGGGCGCCATTGCTAGCCCTTGGGAGACCAGGTCCAGTGGAGAACCGGAAGCAGCAGACTGGGTGCTCACTGAAGCCAGAGGGAGGGTGAGGGGCTGAAGTAAAGCTGAAACAACACAGTATGTGCAGGATATGGTCCCCCAAGAAGTCTGAGCTTAGATCTGAGTTTCTAAGGATAATAGGACTTTATTTTCTTCAACCACATTATCAGACATATATATAAAATATAGATTACATATATAGTATGTATCATATAATATATAACATGTATTATATTTTATTATATCTTAATTATTATATACAGTAAAATCACATGTCATATAATATATAATAAAATAAAATAATATGTCATATTTTTAAAATGTATAATTATACATCTTATATAATTATATAGCTATATGTAATTATAAATATAGTATATAAAATTGTAAAATACAATGTATTGTATATAATAAATAAAAATATTAAAATATAATTATATATTATGCTATACCAATATATAACTAATATATTATTATATATAATTAATATTGCACACATTAACATGCAGTATTATATATAATTGATATATAATCAATATGCAATATTGATATGTAACATACTATTGATATATATCATGCTGTATATATTAGAATAAAGGAGCAGAAAATTCTCAAAACCCTCCATCCAGTTGATATCTCTGTAAATAAAAAAAAATGGCTCTACCCCTCTTGCAATCCCTTCCCTTTATTAAAAGGAGCCTAGTGGTCTGGAGAGAAGGCTCAGTGGTCAAGAATGCTTATTGCCCTTGCAAAGGATGTAGGCTTGCTTCCCAGAATTCAAATGGCTCATAAGCACCTGTAACTCCAGCTCTAGGAGACAGGTTACTCTCTGGCTTCTACGTGCACCTACACACCCTGTGGTACATAAATCTGTGCAGGCACACACACTCATAAAAAAGTAAATCTTTCTGAAAAATAAAAAGAACCCATTAAGTTGGAGCCATTATTTTGAGTAAATGTGTATTTCTTTGCCTGAAGTGTATTGTATAGCAAAGGAAACACTACCCACTGTGCTGAAAGTTGCCCTTTCCTCTAAAGCTCGGGAGAATAAGCCTGTTAATTTCTAAGGCCCTCTTGTTTCTGCCCAAACACCCTACCTCTGCTGTTGTAGCTGGAATGTCCCCCTAGCATGTTCAGGTTAATGGGTGTGGCTATGTTCCAATAAAGCTTTATTTACAGAAGCATGGGGTGGGGCAGAGTTTACCGACAGCTGCTCTGTTATTTCTGAAAGAGTAACTCAGAATTTTCTTTTCTGTGTGCAGTTATTTTTTAGCAGACCGTTTTATGGTTTATTCGTATAATAAAGGATTTGTGACTACTCAGTCTCTAGACATCCCGGTAAGATTTAAGTTATTGTATGAATTTTCAGAAAACTTTAAAAGAATTGGGTGAATACTTTCCCAGCACACCAGACTCTCAGGACCTGGAGGCGATATATTTGAGGTACTCGCCACCTGGTCCCTAACTGCTTCCTGATGTCTTGGCGGGGTTAAATTAGTTGACTGAGGGCCTTTCGTGGGGACTGCCTACAGACTGCTGCTTCACCGATACTTCCTGAGAAAGGGGATATAAATGGAAGTAAAATAAGCAGATTAAGAACATGCATGCGCAGAAGCACAGACCAAGACCTTTTGTGTCCACTGCCCCCACTGCATACATACCTCAACCCTTCTGTGTTCCACAGGTGTTCTACGGTGCCCCTCCCCTAACCTTGTTCAGACCTGAGGAGTTTGAATGCTTGATCGATTATCGAGTAAAACCATGCTTTAAAGTATTTTAATAAGGTTGTGTGTTTTCTGTTTTTTTTTTTTTTCTGTCTCTTCCCTTTGGGCTCTCTGTTTCTGGGAGTGTGTTGTCTGTGAATGGGTATGGAGGGAGCACCCTGCGTCTTTTTGTCCCCACCACATCCCTTCTCTGGCACTGCCTCTGTCCTTGCAGATGACACACTTTGTGTTAGCATGGCTTCAGAGCCTTCCTTTCCTGGCACACTGGCCCTTCAAGCTTCTAGAATCTTAGACCCCAGTGCCCCTTTGTAGGCAGCACATTACAATTTTAAAGATTCTCAGGGCTTTTAATTGATGTCTTAAATCTCTACATTGGAAAAAAATTACGGAGACTTTTTGAGTATCTCACTTTGTGCAGCCCATTGTAATCGTGTATTTATGAACACTATCTACCCTCTTCTATTTTTCAAAGCAGGAAATTATTTGAAAGTTTTGTCAGGTCTTTAGTAACCAGTCTACTTTTTTTTAATCCCTAGTCTCAATGCTACTATCAAGGATACATTGAAGACTATCCGAACTCCATTGTCACACTCAGCACGTGCTCTGGACTGAGGTTATTAACTTTCTACTGCTCTGGCTGTGATATTTGGCTGCAGTGAATGCATTTTGCTTCTGTTCATATGCAGCTGGGGCAGATTTCTCACATGCTTGTTGGCGATGTCCTTCTCCAGAGGTGGTCCCAGTGGTCTGGATTTCTCTCCCTTCCTTTGCAGACCAGAGATAATTCTAACTTCTGGAGGGTTTAGACTTCCCAATATCATTGCTCTCCTCTTACCTTTCTTTTTTTTTTTCTTCTTTTTTTTTCAAGACAGGGCTTCTCTGTGTAGCTTTGGAGCCTGTCCTGGAACTCACTCTGTAGCCCAGGCTGGCCTCGAACTCACAGAGATCCACCTGCCTCTACCTCCCAAGTGCTGGGATTAAAGGCATGTGCCATGGCCTCTAGCCCTCTTACTTTTCTTAACAACAGAAATGACAAGTGAATGTTCTAAGTTGGAGAAGCAAGGTTGAGGATGGGTTATTATTTTTTTTTCAGCAAATAGAAATTTTACAATACCTATCATATATTTTAGTGTTTGGAGATGAAAGTAAAATAAATAAACATAAATGAATTTTGTTTGAAAGTAAAATAAATAAACATAAATGAATTTTGCTTTTCCTCATGAAAATTATCTTTACAGTGAGGAGGCAAGTCATATCTGTAATTATTAATTCAATACTCTTTTTTTTTTTTAAAAAAAAATAGTAACAACCCTTTCTCTAACTCTTGAAAATGTATTTGGTTTCTTCTTTTCTGCTTTGGATAGATTTTCATCTTGTCAGAATTTTCCACCTCTGTTTTCAGTGAACGTCTTTGTTTTCCCAAATGCTTTCTGAGCTTCCTGCGTGGAACCTTGAAATTTAAACCTGAAACCAGTTTCTCATGCAGAAGTGGCACACTGGCCTACCTCATTTCAGGGAAGCAAAGTTCTGCAAACTGGTTACCTCTTCAGAATCAGGCTTCTGATGTTTTATTCAAACTATATACCTAATCAAAATACGTATCATTTTATAAACACTGCTAGATTTTATTTTCATTAGTAAAATTGCCGATGTACATTTTCATTATAAAAGCCTGGTAATCAGGTTTTCAAAGTTCTGCAGGCTAGAGAGACATTTACTAATGTTTCTGTTTACTAAACTGTTAAGGAGCTACTGATGGAAGCACAGGAAAGTCATTTGATTACTGTCATACTGTGTTCCTAGAAATTTTAAAGCTGGTTTCTGTTAGTCTTGTAACAACAACAACAACAACAAAAAAAAAAAAAAAGGAAAGAAAGAAAAGACATATGGAGTTTTGTATTAGAGAAAATTTTTTCTTTTCAAAACCATCTCTGAAACAATTTTTGGAACAAAATACTGGACTGGAAACATTCTATATTTTTTATTGTTTCATTGGATGCTAATAGATTTTCACAACACAGATTTTATTAAAAGTACTTAACAATTTCATTCTTAATGTTGCAGAGGAATCCTGCAATTTGAAAATGTGTCTTATGGAATTGAGCCCCTGGAATCTACAGTTAGATTACAGCACATTATTTATAAATTAGAGAATGAAAGGGATGACCTAACAGTTTTTAACACAAATAGCAGAAACATACAGATACCGATGATCTACAACATTTTTATCAATGAAAAGGTGAGTTTTGTGTACTTTATCATTTTCAAAGCACTTATTAGTTCTAATTCATTAAAACAGTGTGTGAGACTGTTGTATGGTTGCAGGAGGGCCATTCCTTATGGACAGCCCCGTCTCTTACTGTCCTGCAATTGCCCTGAAGCCAGGTGTGATCTTTTCCTTCCGGCCACATTCTATCACCTACTTTGTATGGCTTAATTTATTTTAGATTTGGTTTTTTTTTTGCTTAGTTTTGGTTTTTGTTTGTTTTGTTTTGTCGTGTTCTTATTAATGTGAACAAAAACACCTGAAAAGAAGCAATGTCTGCAGAGAACGAGGGACTTATTAGAAGAATTTCAACACTGTAGAGAGATTGGACTGTTTTGGATCCCAAGGCCACTTATGTTATCTTAGGCTGGGTCTAGCTCTGGGAACAGCCATTCCTTTTCCCCTAGTGCCAGAATTAACATCTTATGACTTAGTAGATAGAAAGCTTTTAGAATCTATTAACTTAGCAGACCACTAGCTTCCATCAATCCAAAGGTTAAGAATGTCATCAGATAGCATCTTGGGCCTATGGGAAAGCTTCTCACGACTCACATCTTGCTGTACCCACCTTTCTTATGGACTCACCAATATATTTTAAAGTTGCCTTGATTTATGATTTTCTTTGTTCTGAGTAACTATAAACTTCACAAAACTGATTCCATGAGGGAACACAGAATTTGAGGTAACCTAAATCTGTGTTCCTTGGCCATAGCCACTCAAAATAACTCTATAATAAACCACCTCTTATTCCTAAAGAGGTGAGAGTGGTTTCGTACCAACATTAGCATAGTTAAGTTTGTATACAATTGAAATGTCCTTGATAGAACTGTTGGACATACCCAGATGGTTCAGGGCACACCCTGGACCAGGACATGGTGGTTCTTCCTAAGTGTAGCTCTGAGAAGCGGAACTGTGACCCAGGTCATGCTAACATAAATAACTGTGTTTGTACCAGAGCACAAGGTGGTGCAGGATGTTCCTGTGTGTCCTCTCTGTCTGTGTGAGTTTAACCCCAGACTTTAGCTGGCTATTAAAAAGAAACAGAAGTGTATTTCTCAGCCTCCTCAGTATCTAAATGGGATCATAGTGGGAGAAACATGGCTCCTAACATGTCACCCTGGACCGAATGCTGAAGGGAAGCGACTCCTTCACATTTCATCTTTTCCATTTCCTGCTATCTGTCGTGTGGCCATCCTGATCGATCAGGGCTTACAAGGACAAAGATGTTACAATATGGGTATCTGAACCAGAGAAAATAAGGGAAGTGGCTCGGCGGTGAAAGTGCCTTCTCTACAAGCATGAGGCCTGAGTTCAGATCCCCTGCACCCAGGAAAAGGCAGGGTATGGCAGTGTGTGTGTGCAACCCCAACACTGCGGAGACAGGTGGATCCCTGAGTACACTGGCCAGCAAACTTAGCCAAGTCAATGAGCTCCAGGTTCGGTGAGAAACCCTCCCTCAAAAGTTTATTTATTTCGTTAATAAAGAAATAAATAATAATAAAAGTTAGTTTATTTAGCTGACACATGACAGAGAGGACACACAGGAACATCCTGCACCACCTTGTGCTCTGGTACAAACACAGTTATTTATGTTAGCATGACCTGGGTCACAGTTCCGCTTCTCAGAGCTACACTTAGGAAGAACCACCATGTCCTGGTCCAGGGTGTGCCCCGAACAACCTGGGTATGTCCAACAGTTCTGTTAGGGCCATGTCAATAATAAGGTGGAAGAGAATTGATGTCTCCCTCCTGTCACGCAGGCCTTAAGACCAATTAGATAACTGTTGGTGGTTGTCAAGACATGAGTTCCACTACTGTATCTTACGGATATCTTGCCAGGATGGCCATTGCTGTGGTTCATAGGCACCATAACTGGGTAGGACTATTG
The DNA here is from genome assembly GCA_902168415.1 of Peromyscus melanophrys. Lineage (NCBI taxonomy): Eukaryota > Metazoa > Chordata > Mammalia > Rodentia > Cricetidae > Peromyscus > Peromyscus melanophrys. Next base: position 6,096 of record CABHPR010129632.1, on the reverse strand, counting down.
ATTGTTTTCCTCTCTTGGCAGCTAGCACGTCACCATCTGGTACTAAGCTAGTCCTTAGGAAAGAGGCTTTTGGGTCAGATCTAGCTCCAGTCATCCAAGTCCTGTGTCCTAAGTGTGTGGTGTCGTCTTCAGCAACAGTGACTTACCTTCAACTTCTAGGAGATTACCGTGGACAATGGCAACAGCCTATACTGTTTGGGGAGTCTCTTGAATTCCCCTGACCAACAGTTCAAAGGGAGGTTTCTTGTGCTTGGTGCTGGAATTTTTGCTAGTCTATGGCTCTTGATGGGAGACTGTTGGCCCAAGAGACGTAACTTTATTTAAGCGCTCTGTCTGTGTATGTATATACTTACACTTATACATACTATATGTAATTTTAGGTAGATATAAAATAATATGATTCCTTATGGCTTTTCAAACACCCTTCATGTTATTTTTTCCTCCTCCCTCCCTTCTCCTCAATTAAAGAGCCTCTCTTCCCCTACTCGCCACTTCCTATCACCTGCTTTGCTATCCCCTCATTTATATTCCCCCTACTTGTTGTGGTCTCTTTTTAGTTTTCCTGGTTTCTGTAGTTTCTCTAGGTTCTATACACACTTCTAAAGATTTGGAGTTAGGAACCAAGTCTGAGTTACCTCACTCACTGTGCTCTTTCCTAGTTTCACCCATTTACCTGCAAATTTCAGTTTTCTTTATAACTGACTAGCATTCCACAGTATGTATAACACATTTTCATCATTTATTCATCAACTTAAATTTTTGCTGTATTATGGTTAGATGGGGTGCACAGAATTATATCAGTTTTTCTGAATTTCTTCTGATTTGTTTTGTGTCTTGGAATATGGTTTAAAAAACTTCCATGTGCTGCTGAGTAGAATGTATATTCTTTTGTGTTTGGGTGGAATGTTCTTTAGATATCTGTTAATTCTGATGTTTCTCTGTTTTTGTCTGGAAGATCTGTATATTGGAAGCATTGGCATATGTAGTAAAATCACCTACTATTAACTGCGTGAGTTAATCTAGATCTTTAATTCCAATCCTATACTTTTTATGAAAAAGTGTGCACTGGAGCTGAATACATATATGGTTAGGAGTATAACGTTGGAATGGATGTCCTTTAGTTTGAAGTCTATTTTGTTATCAGATACTAGGATAGTGATATCTGCTTGCTACCTGGTATTATGTGCTTGGATTTTTTTTTCTATCTTTCCATTTTAAAGTGGTACCTATCTTTAAAGGTAACACAAGTTTTATCTATCTATCTATCTATCGATTTTCTTTGGTGGCTGGAGAGACAGCCGTAAGTGCTGGGAACCATATTCTTATATTTTTGGTTGTGAGCCTAGCCTTTAATGGCTGAGCCATCTCTCCAGCTCTTATTTATTTTTGTTGTTGACATTTTTAGACATGGCCCATATATAGCCCTGACTGTCCTGGAACTCACTATGTAGACCAGGGTGGCTTCAAAATCACAGAGATCTGCCTACCTCTGGTTGTTTACTGATGAGATTGAAGGCCTCTGACAGTATGCCTGGCTCAAGAGGAGTGTTTTTGTAGACAACAGATAGATGGATTTTGTTTCTTAATCCATTGAGCCAGCCTGTGTCTTTTGATTGAGGAGTTGAGGCCATTAATATTTAATGTTATTATTGTAAAGTGTGTATTGACTGCACCCACTTTGTTGTTGTTGTGTTTTTAGTCATATTTTGTGTTTTTGTCATTATGGCTTCATTTTTTTTTCTACAGTCTTCGGCTATGGCTGTTCCTCTCTTTAGTTGAAAGTATTGCTTTCAACTGTATGGCTTAGGGGTGGTTTGGTGAGCATGAATCTTTTGATCTTTCTGTATCATGGGAAGATTTCTCCTTCAATGATGCAGATAGTTTTGCTATGAAAAGTAGTCTAAAATGGCATCCATGGTCTTTTAAAGCACAGAGAGCATTCATGCAGGATCCTCTTTCAGTTTCATGTATAAATCAGCTATTCTGATGGGTTTTCTTTTATTTAATAACTTGTGTCTTTTTTCTTGCAGCTTCCAATACTTTCTTTGTTCATATTGTTTTAACTATGATATGCCATGCTGAGTTTCTTTCCTATTGTGTGTATAAGGTGTTCTTTATGCTTCTTGTATTTGTATGGGTGCGTCTTTCCTTTGTTTGGGAGAAGTTTTCTTCTATGACCTTGTCAAAAGATCTGGTCTGTGCTGTTCACTTGGGATTCTTCTTCCTCATCTATTCCTAGAATTCAAAGGATTAGTCTTTTGATGGTATGTAGCTAGAGTTTTCCTGCCTGGCCCACAGTCAGGACAAATCTTTGTCACCCGCCAGTCCCACAGCCGCTCAGACCCAACCAAGTAAACACAGACTTCTATTGCTTACAAACTGTATGGCCATGGCAGGCTTCTTGCTAACTGTTCTTATATCTTAAATTGATCCATTTCTATAAGTCTATACCTTGCCACGTGGCTCATGGCTTACCGGCATCTTCACATGCTGCTTGTCATGGAGGTGGCTAGCAGTGACTCCTTCCATCTTCCTGCTCTTTTCTCCTCTCTGTTAGTCCCGCCTATACTTCCTGCCTAGCCACTGGCCAATCAGTGTTTTATTTATTGACCAATCAGAGTAATTTGACATACAGACCATCCTACAGCAATGGTATCAAATTATCCTTTTCTGTGCTTAAAAAAACCCCCAACTTCCTACTTTTTGCATGTGTGGTCTAATTCCTCTACGTTGTTTCTAAGTCCTTTTATTCTGTCCTCTACTTGATCTATTCTACCTATAGGGCTTTTCACTGAGCTTTCTGATTGGTTTACTGAGTTTTTCAACTCCGTCTTCATTTCAGCTTGAGTTCTCTTCAATGTTTCTATCTCTTTTTTGAGTTCAGTTTTAAATCCAGTATCGCTTTTGTTATTTCCATCTGCCTTGGATTTGTGTTTTCTTGGGCACCACTTGGTGTTTGTTCTCTTTAAGACACAGAGAAGAAACTTTATAAGGCCCTTGAATCATGTGATCGGAGTTTATGCTTGTTCTTTTTAAATTTTAGGTCTTGGGGTTCATCTAGGCAATTCTCATTGGAGAACATTTCTACAGGACTGGTGGTTGGGGAGAAACATACTTTCTTGATCTTTCAGAGTTGTATTTTGCGATGAGACCTGGGCTTGTGGACTTCTTCCATGGCTCTGTGTCTGGTGTGGACACAGCAGGCTGGCGCAGGCAGAGCATAGGCTGTATGGGTCAAATTGGCCTGGGAAGTGGAATACATTTTGGGTAGGATAAAGCAATGAGTTTCACCACGACACTTTGATACCTCTGTTGTTCTACTTCCTTCTCAATTGGTCCCCCCTCTCTCCCCCATATCAACCATTAGGCCCCCTTATACTCTCTTCTTAAATGTAGACCATTACCCCATTTCCTCTCTTCCTTAAAGCATCTTCCTCCTCTGCTGTTATAACCTGTTGCTGCTGTTGCGGATTGGTTGGGTTGAGTATTTTGCTAAGGTGATGCTGTACGTCAGTTTTCCCTTCTACTTTTTCCCAGTGTTGGCTGCTGCTATTGCTGCTGATGGTGGGTGGCAGTCTTTGCATAGTGATTTCTTTTTCTGTACAAAGTATTGTTTTTTTAGTGGTCACCGGCCAGTTTGACAGAGATTTCCTTCAATAACTGGAATTCCCATTCCTCACACACCCTGAAAATATTTTTGTTCTTTATATTCTTTTTTTTATTATTATTTTGAATCTCATGCAGTGTATTTGATCATGTCCACACAGCCCCAGCTCCTTCCAGATCCCCCTCCCTTTCTTCCTATTTACTTTTTTTTTTTAAACCCATCTAGTCTTCCTACATACTCCTGGGTATGTGGTCTTCCACTAGAGTGTGACCCACCTGTAGCCACATCACTAAAGGAAACTGACTTCTCTCCTGCACAGATTAGACACATCAGTGATTACCTCTGTGCTGCCAATAATGTGTCTGTCTTGCATTAAAGAAAGAAAGAAAAGCATGTTCCCTTTGGAGTTTAACCACAAGCAAGTCCAGATTTGAGTGAGTTCTCTGTCTACTCCATGCTTCCCATGCCTTCTGTCTCCCAGCTGTGTGTGTCTCCCTAACAAAGGATGTCACTCTGTGTGTGTTGAACATCATAGAGAGCATCAATGGGGAGAAGATGGGATGCTTCATAGAAACCTTTAGTAGGGGATTAAGTCACTGGCTCCAGCTGATCCCGACTGACTCAGACAACAAACAACGTGATTTATGAACCGCTATCCATAACTGGTTGCTTTCGACTTCTATTTTCTATTTAGGAAGTTGCTTTCAACTTCTCTATTTGCTGACTTCAGCAAATGATATCCATGCATTATCTGGGTCACGGAGCACAGGAGAGTACGTAACTCAGGATTGCAGATAGGCATTATCTTCGGTTGTAAAAGCTGATTTCATGGGCAATACAAGATAAGGAAGGATGTTTGTTACATTGTTAAACAGACAGGCTGAGTACACAGCAGGACAGCAGTCTTAAGTGACTTCAAGGGGTATTATTAATTCTGACTGTGAGGTCCAGCAAAAGTTACCACCTCTTTAAATATAAAAGGTATTTTCAGAATATTGCATTGCCACACTACCCCAGCAATTATCAATTGCAAATAGCTCCTCAGCTAAGCATAGGCTTGTGTGCCTACCCTTCCTCCATCCCAGAATATTGCCTGACTTGTGTTAACCCAGGTCTTGTACAACTGCTGAGTTCATTATGTACAACTGCTCTGTTGTGCTCAGGAAACTATTTCCTTATAGTCATCCACCAACTCTGGCTCTTACCATCTTTCTGCCCATCGTTCTGAGCCTTGGGAGGAGGGGATGTGATATGTTTATCCCATGCATGAAATGACCATCCTTACCTCTTCTGACTGGTTTTGGTTTGTCAGCTATCAGAATAACTATGCCTATGTGTTTCTCAGCTCCATTTGCTTAGTTCCAACCTTTTTACCTTAAGGTGATGTCTTATCATTGATCATGAGGTATGTTTCTTGGAAGGAGCAAAAAGGTGGATCCTATTTTCTGATCCAATCTGTTAGTCTGTGTTCTTTAAAAAAAAATTCAAAGTCTATTTTAACATCGTGTATTGATTTCCTTATTTCTTCTATCTCTTTGTCTTCTTTGAGTTACTTGGCCACAGTTCTAATCATTCTTTTGAATTCTTTGAGGTGTCTTCCAGGTCATATCCATTAGGTGCCATTATTATGGGATTTATGTTTTTTGGAGGAAACATGTTACTTTTTGTATTGTTTTTATTCTGCATTGGTAGTTTTCCACTGCCTTGGGGGGCAACCTCCAGTGGCACAGGGCTCAAAGGTATATCCAGAGTTGGTACATACTAGACTTTTCTATCTGAGGGAGCTAGGAAAAGAGACACTCACACACTCTCTTGATGGTTTCCTTTATTTTATATTCTTCTTTCTGTATTCTGTATTTTCTTTTCTCATCTCTCTCCAGAAATGTCCCTTCTGTCTCTCTTGATGTTTTCCTTCTCCTTCTAACTCTCTGATGTTCTCCTCCTAATTCTCCATTCTTGATGTTTTCCTTCTAACTCATTTTAACTCTATCTTTATTCTTTTCCTTACAGTTTATATAGCCTAGCAAAATCTTGCAGGCATTATAAAAATTGCAATGTGATTACATCCTGTTTTTCAAGTGAATGATTACAATGAATACAAGTAAAAAACAGCATGTTTTCCATATCCCTTATGTGATTAAACATTTTATATATTACTGGTGAAAAAATTTATCCCAAGAACCCACATACGTTAAACTCAAGCAACTAGTTAGAGATTAACCATGTAGGCAAAGCAACTCATTCAACTAAGTGCCTTTCTAAAACTTTAGATTGTCTTCTTGGGTTTTTACCTCAGAGCAATTTGACAAAAACATCTTAGTCTAATTTTTAGGTTTTTTTTAGTTTTTCGAGACAGGGTTTCTCTTTGTAGCTTTGCACCTTTCCTCCTTCTCAGCCTCTTTACCATATTGTTCCACAACCTTCCTTTTATCCCCTGTTCTAGACAGCAGGTAATGTATTTACTTTGAAATGGCTATTTTTTTTTTTTT
>CABHPR010129631.1:0-20333 GCA_902168415.1 Peromyscus melanophrys | reverse complement strand
CTGGCCCCTCACTTTCCTTGCAAGGCTGTTTTCCAATGTCCGGAAGTGTGGTGGTAGCTTGAAATGTAGTTTTTCTTTTAAGTCAGGACTACAGCTCGAGATAGAATGGAGCTGAGGATCCATTAGCACCCTCAAGCCAAGAAGCTCTCTGGGCACACGGGGCTCAAAGGGCTGTGCCATGACCACCAGGGAGGACTAGTGGGCGGGGCCCTTGGGCTACCACACTGGAGCCAAGAGAGAGACAGAAGAAGGGTAAAGAAAAGGCTTCCTGTTGGAAACTTTCTTCCTGTGAGACACTTCCTGTGGTAGTTTGAATGTAATTGACCGGCATAATCTCATAAGGAGTGGCACTATTAGGAGGTGTGGCTTGGTTGAAGTGGGTTTGGCCTTGTTAGAGGAAGTGTGTCACTGTGGGGGCGGGCTTTGAGGCTTCCTATGCCCAGTGTCTCAGACCATTTCCTGTTGCCTGCCAGATGTAGGAATCTCAGCTCCTGCTCCAGCACCATGTCTGCCTGCATGCCGCCATGTTCCCCACCATGATGATAATGGACTGAACCTCTGAACTGTAAGCTGCCACCTCAATTAAATGTTTTCCTTTATAAGAGTTGCTGTGGTCATGGTGTCTCTTCACAGCAATAGAAACCCTAACTAAGACACTTTCTCTGCTCCCATTTTAAGTGTCTCCATGCAGGCACTTGAGAAAAAGAAGAGTGGACATGTTAATATCCCTTGTCAGGGGACTATGCCCAATCATCTCTCACCTCATGGTATCTCTAATCAACTGCCTTTCTCTTTCCTATTTTCCCTCTGTCTCCCAGCTGTGAGCCTCTGACCACCAGAACGCCATACAAACACCGTATCCCCCCCCCCCCCCCCGCCCCGACCTAGTCCATGCTGCCCTTCCCTTATGGAACCTAGTCTTCTGTGCTAGACCCAGGTGTCCCCTCTCCCTGGCCTCTGCAAGCCTCGCTGGTTCAGTGATTGTGAACAGGGATCTGACAGCAATGACCCTGGACCTACCTTTGGACTGTGACTGTAGGGATCTTAACCAAACCTCTTTAAAGATCCTATAACTGTTAAGATTTCATGAGACAGTGCTTATACAGTCCTTGGCGTATGGCAGTTTCTGCTTAGTGTTACTGCTGTGGGCTATGCGAACTTGTGGACACTGGGCTCTATGTTGTTGAACAATGCTTTAATCTTTTGGTTGCATTACAGTATGCCAAGGGTAGGGAGCGCCCATCACTGCCTCTCAGCTCAGATCTGTGCTGAGTAGGAATATGTTGATGCTTTCTGAGGACTGCACTTTTAAAATTCTCATCATTTTTATTGTATTTATTTCTTGTGTGTGTGTGTGTATGTGTGTGTGTGTGTGTGTGTGTGTGTGTGTGTGTGTGTGTGTGTGATAACATGAATATAGAAGTCAGAGGACAACTTGCCAGACTCTGTTCTTTTCCTTCCAGTATGTGGGTCCCAGGAATGAAACTCAGGTCATCAGACCTGGTGGCAAGTGCTTTTGCCCTGAGCTGTCCTGCTGGCTTAAAACTAAACTTCTGAGTGCTTGAAATACTTGAGTTTTTGCCTGAGTTATTCTGACTTTGAGTTTGGTTCTGTGGTGCCCTTCATCTGTTAATTCCTAAGCCTCTTGAGGTTTCTTGAAGCAGATGCATTTACACAATGTGACCTGCCTGGTGCTCTTCTTGATGGGCTGGTACTTTCTACTTATTAATTTTTTTTTTAAAAAAAGTTAGCCATCAATCTGGCTTTCTTTGTTGACGTAGGGGATTCAAGATGCAGTTGGAGGTACAGGGAGCTACATGAAATCCCTCTATTCGAGACCGAAGAAGCCAAGAATATTATGTGCCACTTTCACAATGAGGAACAATTTTTCCATTAAAAAGATTCTTTTTCCCCGGCGGTTAAATAGTAGCCTAAAATGAGTTCTACCTAGCTAACATTAGGGATCTGGAGAATAAAATCACCTGGAATATTCTCCAGCTCATTCCATAGCAGGTTTCCCTGATTATGAAGTCAATAATTGTATTCAGTATAAGGCCTGCACTTCAGTGTTTTGATCTTTGATAAGGATCAGCACTATGCCATGACTTCAGTGCTTTGCTGTCTCTCCATCTCCATATGCCCGTCCGTCCGTCTGTCCGTCCATGTGTCGTCCCCTCCCCTGCCCCCCATCATCAGTGACTGGGCAGTCTCTTTGAAAGCTGTATAGCCTTCACTCAACCTCAGTTTAACATTCATTACTTCCTTAATGAATTTTAGAGACAGGGTCTCATGAAGCCCAGGCTGGCCTCAAACTCACTGTGTTGCTGAGGATGACCTTGAACTCCTGATTCTCTTGCCTCTCCCGGATGCTATGATTATAGACATGTATCTCTATGCTTGGCTTTTATTATTATTATTATTATTATTATTATTATTATTATTATTATTATTATTCCAAATGGGAGCATGTATCTCATTATGCAGCCAAAGTTGTTCTTGAACTCTTGTCTTCCTGCGTCAGCGTCTTGACTGCTGGGATTATAGGCCTGTGCCAGGTACTGGCTCCAAGGGAGTATAATTCTAAGCAAGACTGTGAGGTAAATGCTATGATGAAAGGAGTGGAATTCTGTAAAATCACATGGCTGAAGACCCTGTTCTAGACCTGAGGGTATGGAGTTGGTAAAGGCTTTCCCTTCTGAAACTGCCGGGAGCAGCTGCCAATCAAACAAGGGTGGAGCGGGGCTGGGATTACAGGCATGTACCACCACTTCTGGCCTTTTTTGTTTGTTTGTTCTGCTATATAGCTCTAGCTAGTCTGGTATCTGCTATGTAGCCCAGGTTTAGCCTCAAACTCATTGCAATTCTCCTGCCCCAGCTTCCCAAGTGCTGGGATTCCGGGCACGACTATTATACCCTGTTTTCTAGTGGAGTTTTTCACAATGTATGGCATGTCTTTCCATTTTCTTAGGAATCAGCTTTGGAACTTCAAGGTGACAGCATTAAATCAGGGTGTTTCTGGGGTTAGGAATAAGAATTGGTGATTTTGCTTCCTTTGGGAGATTTGGGTCCAAGTTGGGCAGGGACCCACAGATTTCCACCTACCAGACAGTTCAGTATCTTAGACCTTTGAGTCACCTGTTTATTGTTAGATGCAAAGTTGCCCATGGTTAGAGCAGTGGCCCTTTTAACCTCCCTATCATCACCTATTTTGCTCTTTCCTTTTTTGTAACAGACATAGGCTCTCCCCCAATCCTGACATAGCATAGTGCATTGGAGCCAGTTGTCACAGGCTGAGCTCTCCGAAAGCAATGCTGGGACGGAATTTGAGGTGCAAGGTGTTTCTTAGAGATCAGCACGTGTGAAGGCAAGAGAGGGGAACCTACACTTAGCACGTAAGTGTAACTCAATTCAACCCTGCAAAAACTGGCCAGCCCACCAGGGAACTGGGAACTCTGGGACTGGCCATCAAAATATCTTGTGCCACGCCAGACTTGGGAGCTCACACCTATAATCCCAACACTCAGGAGGCTGAGGCAGGGCAGCCATCCTCAAATTTGTCAGGGCTACATAATGAGTTTCGCCAGCCTGGGCTATGATGTAAGACCTTGTATAGAAAACAAAGTTTTTTTGTGTCAGGCTGGAATGGTTGGCTGGGTTCTCCACGCTGCCCCACTTGGTCACAAGGCAGAAACAGGCTGTACCCAGATGGGTGAGACCTTGGGTTAGGTGGCTTCCTGCCGCTGAGGCAGATCTTCACCTCAATGCCAAAGCCAGGAAGCATGACTTTTCCTGAAGGGAAATCTGGGGCACCCCCATATCTATTGTATCAACCATCCAATTTGTGTTGGACACAGGGCTGCCAGTTCTGCTGGGGACTTTGAATTTTGATCAGGTTAGATTTAGACAGGAGCTTTTTCCTTTTTCACATGAAGATGTGGCTTTTCCGTGAATAACAAAAGTTGTGTTCAGAAGCAATTAGAATAAGAAGCTTTAGGCTTGGATTCTGTGAGATTGTGAGGATCACTCACGAATTTGAAACTGCTAAATCTATGGGCGTGAGTTAATACCGCAAAGCTCCACTTCCAAAACCTGAGCTATTGTTTTTGAAAAGACAAAACAAAACCTTACCAGGCTGGAAAGGCACTTGGAGTTCCCGGCTCACTAACACCTAGAGCTCCATCTCCAGGAGATCTGACACCCTCTTCTGACCTTTGCGGGGGTCATGCACACATGTGGTACACAGACATACACTCAGGCATACACATACACATACACATAAAATGAAATACAACTTAAAACAACAACAAAACCCAAACAAACAAAGCCTCACATGGAGAAGGGCACTTCCATTTTCAAAGGTCTTTCTTATGTCATTTGAGTCCCATAATAGGCTTGTGAAGTGGACAGGCCTTCAAATGTGGTGCTGAGGTGGAACCTAGGACCTTGCACATACTAAGCATTTGTTATCACTGAGCAATGCGTCCAGCCTCGAGGGTACAACTTATACATTTGCACAGACGAAGAATCTAACGCTCAAGGAAGCCTGAGTGTCCACAGTCCAGATGTTAAAAACGTTCACACACCTGCTCATTGGAGGTAGGAACTGTGTAGTTCCAAAGCTGGGGTTCAGGGTAACAAGGAGAAAGGAAGAGAATAGAGTCCTGGGGAGTTTCAGATCAGCGAGGTAGAAAAGGCCTCAGAGAGGTGCTGGCCTCCAAAACTCGAAGATCAAAGCCAGTCCAGCACTGAATGCTGCATGTATAAGCCACGTAAGAGAGGGGATCGGGTACTGGGCTGGCATTTTACAAAGGGTGTGGAGAGACTGGTGACATAAGGACATGATTCACTTTGAGACCAGGTGAGGAAGCTGCTGTCACTGTGGATCGAAGATGTATGTGGGTGCTGGAGGAAAGATGCATTGGAGACCTGTAAGAGTGTAAGGCCTCTCCTTGCTGACTTCAAAAGCCAGAGAAGCAAGACAGATAGATTGCCGCCCTGCAGAGACTGGGTGGAAGCAAGGTCAAGTCTTGAGAGGATGGCACCTGCAGAGCCCAGAGACTACAGCTTGGAAGGAAAGCCCCACCCAGAAAAGGCTCAGCTCTAACCGTGTGCCCTGACCTGAGATGAACTGAGATGCACTGAACTTTCAGACACTGTCTGAAAGCTATGGGAGTGAACACCTGTCCCCAAATCCCCCCAACTCTGAAATTATGAAGCCACAATTAAAAGCTGCCATTGCTGAAAAGCGTCAGCTCCTGACTTCTACCTTAGATTAAAAGCCCCACCTTCATTTTGTGTCTGCCTATTTTAGTTTTTTTCTTTAATTTACATTTATTAGAGGGTGCAGGGCACAGTGATTGCAGGAGTTGGTTCTCTCAGTATGTAGGTTCCTGTAATCAAACTCAGCTTGTCAGAGTTGGTGGCAAGTACCTTTACTCTTCGAGCCCTCTTGTGGCCCTGTCCCTTTACTTTGGCTGAAGGCACAGGGATAAAGTCATTGTCCAAACCTCCAGTCAATTGGAATTCCAACAAGAGACAAATAACCCCCTCCACTAGATGAAGGCCATTACCCTTGAGGGTGAGGTTGAACCTAGAAGCAGAGGCAATTATCTCTTGAAAAATCACCGTGTCCTATCAACTCATAAGGACTTTGTCCAACTGCCTTGCTGAACCAGAATTTAGACAATGATAAGTAGACAATGGCAAAGCCTTGCTATGGACTTATTTAAAGATATATTTTATTTATTGGTGTGTGTGTGTGTGTGTGTGTGTGTGTGTGTGTGTGTGTGTGTGTGCCCAAGTGTAGAGGTCAGAGACCAAATTTCTTTCTACCGTGTGGGTCCCAGGGATAAAATGCAGATCATCAGTCTGGTTGGCAAGTATCTTTATCCCCTGAGCCATCTTTCCAGACTGGGACTTCTTAATTTAAAAACAATATATTTTTAAACTTTATTCTTTGAAAATATATGTGTATTCAATGTATCTTGATCATATCTACCCCTCTTTTTTTTCTCTGACTTCCTCTCCCAACACTTCTCTCTCCCTATTTCATGTCTCTTTTACTTTTTTACTTTTATAATTTACTAAGTCCAGGTAATGCTGTCTATATCCCAATAGGTGTGGGACCATTCATTGGGGCATGGGCAACCTACGAAAGGCCACATCGCAAAGAAAAGTGAACTCTCTTTCCCTTAGTAGCTACCAACTACCAATAGCTCTTTATTGAGGTATTGATGGTAGCCCCTGTCCTATCCTTCCTGGAATATTTGACTAGCTTGAACTTGTGCAAGTCTTGTAGAGGTGGTTCCCACAACTGTTCTGAGTTCGTGTGTGCAAGAGCCATGAAGACAGAGTTCCCCACAACTCCTCCCCATCCTCCAGATCTTACCTTCTTCCCGCCTCTCCTCCTCCCATGTTTCCTGAACCTTGGGGTGTGGGAAGGTTGATAGACAAACTTCACCCATCCAGAGTCCCATCCTTGGCTGAGCACTCAAAAATCACTTCTTCTCAAGACTCTGAACAGTTAGAAGTCTCTGTGTTAACCACTGCCTACTGTGAAAAAGAAGCGTGCGTCCCTGATTCAGGTTGAGAGCAGCGTGAATCTATGAATACAAACATAAACATTTAGAAGGTGGCTTAACAAAATGTCCAGTTAGCAAAACAACAGTAGCATGTTGTAGAATATTATTTTAAGGTGTGTTACTTTTGTTTATGTTGCATTTGTTTAGCTCTGTGAAGCTGTGTTACTGTGCCTGTCTAAAACACCTGATGGTCTAATAAAGAGCTGAACAGCCAATAGTGAGGCAGGAGAAAGGATAGACAGGGTTGGCAGGCAGAGAGAATCTGGAAGGAGAGGAGAAGGAGCCAGAGAAGGAGGAGAACATCAGGGTCCAGCCACCCTGCTACACAACCAGTAAGAAAGAAAGATACATTAATAGAAAAATGTAAAAGCCCAGAGGCAAAAGATAGATGGGCTAATTTAAAGTTAAGAAAAGCTGGCAAGAAACAAGCCAAGCTAAGGCCAGACATTTGTAAGTAAGAACAAGCTTCTGTGTGTGATTTATTGGGGAACTGGGTGACAGGCCCCCCCACAAGAGAAAAAAACAAACAACAACAGTAGCAGTTTTCCCTCCGGGCGTAAGACCTCCCAGCCACAGATTTTTGGACAGGTTTGCAGTGCCAGGCATGAATTCCCTCCTGCGGAGGAACTCTCAAACCCAAACAGAAAGCAGTTGGTGACCTGCGGCCACCCATAGCAGCCATGTCACTGTGGCACCGGTGGGCACCTCTTGCCTAGCAGGTTGATCCTGTAGCAGGCAGGGGCCGGTGCTGGGTTAGACCATTGATGTCTTTTCTCCTCCAGAGGCCTGCCTGACATCTTCCAGCATCATGAAAACTAGTCAGCAGGGAAAGAGTTTCCAGGTCAGTTTGAGATTGATTTCTTGATGTCTTACAACCAAAGTATGTGACATCTTCATCAGGAAGGTCTTACCATCTGGTTGTCGTGGGCAACTCAGAGCAATGACAACAGTCCGTGTTGTCTTGGGAGCCTCTGGGGCCTCCCTGGCCAATAGCTTGACTGGCGCTGAGATTTTAATTTCATAATCACGTCTTCTGGGAAAGCAGTGTCTACCCATGCAGGATACCTCTGTTCAACTTCCTTTTCTTAAATTGTATTTTTTTAATTAGCTCACAAGCTAGTGGGGTTTCATAAAGTTTTTTTCCTTTCATACATCCTTAGTTTTGATTAGCTCATCCCTGCCTCCTACTCTCCCCTGTCTCCCTGGCCCCACTCCTGCTTAAACCTTCAACCTCCAGTGTTCTTGCCCTATTCTTTCATAGCGCATGTGTTCACTAACTACTCTGCTTGTTATATTTTTTTACTTAGGTTGCAAAATCATAGGTTTTCACACAGCTTTTCTTACTCCATTTTGGTTAACCATCTCATTTCTTCACCCTGCCACCCCACTTCCTGACTGAATCTCTCTGTCCCCAGGATTCCACTTTTCTTCTATTATCCCCCATCCCTTGATACAACCCCCTACCTCATGGCCCCACTTTTTTTAATTTAAAATTTTTTCATTTTCATACCAACTATAATTCCCCACTCCCTCCCACTCCCCTTCTCCTCCTCCCACTACCCCCCACCTCCCCCCATCCACTTCTCAGAGAGGGTAAGGCCTCCCATGGGGAGTCAACAAAGTCTGGCATATCTAGGTGAGGCAGGACCAAGCCCCTCCCTCCTGCATTAAGGCTAAGCAAGGTATCCCATCACTGGGAATGGGCTCCAAAAAGCCAGTTTATGCATTAGTGATAAATCCTGGTCCCGCTGTCATGGGCCCCACAAACTGCCCAAGCCACACAACTGTCACCCGCCTAGTTCGGTCCCTTGCAGGTTCCCTAGCTGTTAGTCTAGAGTCCGTGACTCCCACTAGTTTGAGTCAGCTGTCTCTGTGGGTTTCCCCATCATGATCTTAACCCCCACCTTGCTCATATAATCCCTCCTCCCTCTCTTCGACTGGACTCCAGGAGCTCAGTCCCATTTCTAGTTTCCTGGATTCCACATAACTCTAAATTTAGCACATGAAACAGAAGATTTGAAGCTAGGATCCATTTTCCTTATCCATTCATCAGTTGATGGACATCTAATGGATCAAGGACCTCAATGTAAACCTTGGCACCAAAAAACTTCTAGAGGAAAACATAGTGTGTACATTAAGTTATAGGTCCAGTAAGTACCTTCTGAATAGGATTCTGGTACCACAGGAAATAAGACCAACAGTTGACAAACAGGAACTTATAAAATCAAAAAGTCTCTGTACAGCAAGGGAAGCAGTCAATGAAGTGAAAAGGCAGTCCACAGGATGTGAAAAAAAAATCTTTGCCAGCTGTGCATCTGACAGGGAATTGGTATCCAGACAAACCAAACAACTGAAAAACAAAACAAAACAAAACAAAAAAAACCCTAAACATCAGGAATCCAAACAATCTAGTTTAAAATGGGAAATGGAACTTAACAGAAAGTTCTCAAAAAAAGAAATACAAATGCTTAGTAAACACTCAAAGTGGTCAACACCCTCAGCCACCCAGGGAAATGCAGATCAAAATCACTCTACAGTTCCATCTGCTCCAGTCAGAATGGCTGTTACCAGATATAAAAATAACCACACATATAAATGAACATTTCCTGTCTGGACCACCGGATCCCAAATAAACACACAAAGGCTTATATGAATTATAAATGATCTGTCAATAGCTCAGGCTTATTACTAACTAGCTCTTATATTTTAAGTTAACCCATATTCCTTATTTACTCTCTGCCATGTGGTGGTACCTTTATTAGCATGGCACATTCATCTCCTGCTCCCTCTGCATCTGGCTGGTTCTCCCTGTGTCTTCCATCCCCTATCTTTCCCCAGTTCCTCTGCCTCCTCTTCCATGGGGTTCCCTGAGCTCCGTGGGGAGGGATTTTATGGAGGCACCTTTTTTAGAGCTGTGTGTTCCAAGGTCTCATCCTATATAATGTCTTGCTGTGGGTTTCTGTATTTGCTCCCATCTGCTGCAGGAGGAAGTCTCTCTGATGATGGCTGAGCAAGCTACTGATCTGTGAGCATAGCACAATATCATTAGGAGTCATTTTATTGTTAATATTATTTTTTTTCAAAGTAGTAGTATTTGGTTCTACCCTAGGTCTCTGGGCTATCTAGACTCTGGTTCTTAGAACCCAAGCAGTGTCAGGTATGGGTTCCTTCTCATAGAGTGGGCCTAAAGTCACATCAGACATTGGTTGGTTACTCCCATAAGGTCTGTGCCACCGTTGCCCTAGCATATTTTGCAGGCAGGACAGGTTGTAGAGCAAAGGTTTTGTGGTTGGGTTGATGTTTCCTTTTCTCTCTTAGTAGCCTACAGAGTAAGGAAAGGAGCTTCTTAATTTATGTGTACTGCTTGCCCAGCTGCCTCAGTACTTCCTGTGTTCATGACTAAAGTTCACGTTAGTACCCTCCAATGGACTTGGGATGACTGGATTGCTCTATCTGTTCCTCTTTCTAGTGTGGCCACAGTGACTAAATCTCCTTTTGTTCCTGCTTTTTACTTTTATTCTGTAATTGGCATACCAGGGCAGGTGGCTGAGCTTAGCTTGTTGTGTCTTCTGGAGCCCAGATTTGGCCCCAAACCCATGGGCATTGGTAAAGGGACCCAGCTAGACGAGGGTGGTATTGTAGAAGTATGCTGAAGCCAAGAGTTAAAAGAGAGCAGGAGAGTACACTCTTGGGAGACTCTATCCCAATCACTGGCTATGAGCATAAAGGGGAAAGCATCACCACCCTTCCTTCAGGCCCAGCAACACTCTGTGTGGAAGCAAGGCAAAAAGAACAGCAATACATTTAAAAATAGTAACTTTGAAAGTTTGGGAATAATGACATCAGTGCTTATTTCTTATAGAATATTAAATTTTTGTTTTGTTTTGCTTTTCTGGACCCTAAAGCTAAGACCTGCAAACAAGCTCTGTAGAAGGAAGAAAAGGAGGCAATGAAGAAGACTTCCCTCAGGCTAAAGGGAGGTCTGACTACTGACTGGAAAGTCTTGGTATGTTTCGGGCAGGAAAAGTGATTCACAGGTTGGCAATTCTTGAAGTCATAAAGATAAAAAGAAAATCCTTCAGTCTTCCAGAAAGAAAATACAAACTGCTCACAGAGGAAGAAGGGTCACAGGATGTCAGTTTTTTTTTAAAACACTCCAAACAGAAAAGATTGGGTAGCTGTGTGGAGACTATTGCATCCCGAGAATCCCGCAGCAAGACCACATCTCTCTCAGGATGAAAGGAGCACACATGAGGGTATGAAAGTGTGTAAAGGACCAGCCGCAAGGGAGGTGTGGAGGCACATACCTGTGTTCCCAGTACTCGGGAGAGGGAAGCAGGAAAATGAAGAGTTCAAGGTCATCCTGGGCTACGTGGTAAATTTGAAGCTAGCCTGGGCTATGTGACAGCCAGTCTCTAAAAGCTAAATAAAACAAAAATTAACAAAAGGAAGGATAAGCTACCATATTTCCCACCAGAGCGGGCGTGGAGGGGGGAATGTTAAGGTAAGTGCTAGCCAAACAATAAATCATCTTAGAGGATTCAGGGTGGAGGGTGAAGAGTAGTGAGGAAGGACCTCATCAGTTAGGTTCTGATGGACAAAAATGTCTAAGTGCTAAAAATACAAGGGGGATATTTTAGGGGAAACTTAGCCTGGAAGTAGAAATGCTGAGGTGGAGAATATGTTAAAGGTGCACAGGAAGTTTCCACAGGCCTCTCCTGTTGTGTGAGAGTGGGAAGTGCCCATGGTGGGGGAGCAGGAGGGAGTAGGGGATGTGGGCCATGGTTTGTGATATTCACATAATGAGCACATCCTATGAGCTTTATTATGAGTGACAGAGAAGAGGCAGGTTGCTAGAATTGAAAAACAGAGCTGTATTGGTGAAATAATTAAGGCCACTCCACGTAGTTAAAAGGAGGATTTATTTAGTGGGTAACTTACAAATGAAGGGATAGGTAGGTCGTGGGGTGTGGGGAAGGTGTAGCACAGTCCAGTGGTGTTCTCTGGAGCTCTACTCGGTCCACCTCCACCGTCTCGGGTCCAGGAACAGAGCGAGTGCTTGCCCATCCAGATCTCGGGTCTCCAGGGGCTTTCCTTGGCCCCGCCTTGTAGGCGTGACAGTTGCCGATGTCTCAATGGGGGTTGGAACTTCCAGATCAAAGCTGGAATGGCTACCCACTACAGAGTTGAGACCTCAAATGAACATTAAAAAAAAAAAGGCGGAGCAATCTAACTATAACATAAGAGCCACATGGGACGGCTGAGTTAATGAATTCTAAGACAGAAGGAGAAATAGCTGTCCTTGTGGAGCTACAGATCTGTAAGGCTAGCACTTGGGAGGCAGAGGCAGGAGGAGCGCCCTAAGCTGGACATCAGTCTGGTCTACAGTGTGAGTTTTCCAGCTAGCCGGGACTGCACAGCATGGCCCTTTTTCTAAGAACAAAATCAAAATGAAGGTTGAAGACTTGTAAAGGAGGGGATAAAAAGACACTAGATAAACACAGCAGAAAGAATCACAAGGTTAACTGCCAACGAGGCAAAATCTGAAGTTGGAAGCGCTGAATGAGAGGGGCTGTGTAATGACAGTAATTTACAAGGAAGCTGTGACCATTTGTGCTAACATTCAAATGTGAGAAAATGGCAGAACCATCAGGAGTCCCAATACTTCTTTTCCCTTTTCAAATGAGACATGTCCTCTCCATAATCCTTCCTCATGTTGCTTCCAATCCAACCCCACAAGTAGTGCATAGTCATACACATATGAAGACTCTTGCAAAGATTCCATCTGTACTTACCTCCTTCTGGCTCAGTGTATATTAGTTTGTCTGTTGAGGCATTCTGCACTCTTTTTCCTTTTGGTTTTTCCAGACAGGGTTTCTCTGAGCAGCCCTGGCTGCCCTAGCACTAGCTCTGTAGACCAGGCTGGTCTTGAACTCATAGCATTCTGCATTTTTTACTCCCACAAGGAAGGAAGGCGTTCCCTAAAACACTGGTGTGCTCTTGCTCATTGTCTGCCCTGCTTCCACTGACAGAGGAGTGTGCCAGTCAGCTTCCCTTCACTGTGATGAAAATGCCTGAGATTAAAGAACAGAGCAAAGACTTACCTTGGCTCACAATTTCAGATCACCCGCCCTTGCAGCCTTTCCGTTTGTACCAGGCACCGTGTTCTAGTGGGGAGCGTGGTTGAGCAAAGCTGTGCATCTCATGGGGCCAGGGTGGGGAAGAAGCCGGAGCCCCAACCCAATGTGCCAGTCATGGCCATAGTCCCGATGATAGCCTGATATCCTTTCCCTAGACACCTCCCACCTAGTGCAGATGGCTGAGGGGGAAACACGAGCCTTAGGGAACATTCCAGATCCAAATCACAAGGGAAAAGATGCCATGCACTTCTCTCTCCCTCTAGACAGTCAGCCTGCCTAAGCCAGCTCCTTCCATGTCTGTTCTCACATGCCTTCCAAGGGCGTCTCCGTGTGGGGAGGCTGCGAGCTCCAGGGCTGCCAGGATCTACGAGTCTTTTTCTCATTTTAGAAAATAATTGCTGGTCATTTGATGTTACCTTCCGCAACCTTTGCTTTGTCTCTAGCAAAGGTGGCTGGCACCTGGATTTCCATCTGCCTCACTCTTTCTTCCTCACACTTAATTGGTCTATAGTTTGGGTGGAAAAATAGAAGACAATCTTGAGGGCCTCCTAAAAACCATAACTCCACCTGTTCTTCTACATGCTGCTGGATGGGCAGCCAGCATCCATCCTGACGGCGGCTGTGATTCTGATGTCAACTTCTTCACCTTCATTTATCCCTCTAATCCCAGTCAGGCACTGAGACCGCCTGGCCAAGGTCACAGAGGGTGCTGCACTAAATACAATAGACACTTTCTAGTCGGAAGGACCATGCTGCTCGGTCCCTCTGCAGCCTTGGACACCCTTAGCACGCCCTTCTTTTTTCCCCTTTAATGTCTTTTACACTGGACTTTAAAGATGGCATGCGAAGCAACGGTTTTATTATTACATTCTCATGCATAGGTCTCATTATAGCTTTTTTTTTTTCATTTCCCGATCTTACTCCCACCTTTTGAGATAGGAGCTCTCCATGTAGCCCAGGCTGGCCTTGAATCATAATCTTGCCTCAGTTTCTGAGCGCTGGACCTTTCTCCTTGATAGTTCTTTCCATGTTGGCCTTTGTGACACTCCTTTCTCTTGTTTTTTTTTTCTCCCGTTTCCCTGGCTTTCTTCTCCTCCCATTTCCTCCCCAGATTCCTCTGTTCATCAGCCTTCATCACTTACTGTTAGAGCTGTTGAGAGAGAGAGAGAAAGAGAGAGAGAGAGAGAGAGAGAGAGAGAGAGAGAGAGAGAGAGAGAGAGAGAGAGAGAAAGAGAGAAGAACCATATTGAATTGACAGTAGAAAGTACTATTTACTTTTTTATGACTCTATTAGTAATAGCAGATTCGGTTTCATATTTTAGTGATCAGTCATGTATGTGCACGTGTGTTCCCTGTTTGATGTTTCTCCCTCCTTCCCTGTCTTATGACTTAATCTGGGTCATCATCCTCCCTCGAGCAAATCACTGTAACATTTTCTGGTGTTCTCCTTGCTCCTGGTCTGCTAGTTTGTGCAGCCACATCTGGGTCTCTGGTCCGTGTAGTATGCTTATTGAACAGATCCGATCACGTTGCTCTGTTGCTTACAGTATTCCAGCAGCTCCCCATTGGCTCATTTCCTTTAAAGTGAAAGCCAAGCCTTTCTGTGTGGCCCACACAAGGCTCTTTTGACACACCCCCTGCCTACTGTCGCTGGCCCATTTCCCACCACTCCTCACTTGTGCCTCACAGTTCCTCCAGCCTCTGGGGTGTGCTGATCCTTCCTCTCTCCATGCTCTTGCAGCAGCAGCTTTCTGCCTGCCTTCCACTCATTTTCCTTGACTGGTAAACTTTCTTTTCTTTTTTTGGTTTTTCGAGACAGGGTTTCTCTGTGTAGCTTTGCGCCTTTCCTGGAACTCGCTTTGTAGACCAGGCTGGCCTCCAACTCACTGAGATCCTCCTGCCTCTGCCTCCCGAGTGCTGGGATTAAAAGTGTGCACCACCACCGCCGCCCGACTGTAAACTTTCTTAAAAACTCATCTCTGTTGTCTTCTCTAGGGAATCTTCCTGTGTTCTGCTCTTGCCTCCTGGGGTATCTGCTGCCCCAACTATGTATTCCCACTGACATCCCATCCTTTTAAAGTGGCTGTTTTAACCTGTCTGTCACCCTGCTAGGATGCGTCTCACTCATCACAC
The DNA here is from genome assembly GCA_902168415.1 of Peromyscus melanophrys. Taxonomy (NCBI): domain Eukaryota; kingdom Metazoa; phylum Chordata; class Mammalia; order Rodentia; family Cricetidae; genus Peromyscus; species Peromyscus melanophrys. The sequence goes on along the minus strand of CABHPR010129631.1, from coordinate 5,479 downwards.
TCCCAGAGCCTGGTGCACACCTGGCATGTAGTAGAGATTCAGCACAGTTTTGAATGAGCAAATATGGGATGAGGTGAAAGCGCCTCACCACACTTTCTTTTGAGACTTTTCTTGACCATGGATTTCCCCACTGAACGGGGAGTAGTTAATTTCATGCCCAGCAAACACTCCTACTGCTCAGGATAAGATGGGGCTTCCTTGAGAACCTTCCCTGCCTTGGGTAGATTTGAAGGAGAGTCTGCACATCTACTTGCTTTGTAAGATTTCCCCATGCAGTTGGACTTGGCCTTGTCCATCTCCCTATTACCATTGTTAGGGAAAATTACTTCACCCGAAAGTCCCATTCTGTTTCACAAGAGGCCCAAGCCTGAAGGTCCAAAGAAAGACTGGCTCTCAGAGGATGTCTGCTGGTGTCCTCCCATACCCTACTTGCTATTGCCTGGTTCCTGGTAGACTCAAGTTGCACCCCACTGATACTCTTGGTGTTCAGGTTGTTTAAGGGTGGACTAAAAGCTGAGATGGTAGAGATCTCTAGAGTTGGAGATCAGAAGGCAGGCCAGTGTGAGAACCTGGCCCAGACATGCCTGGGCGAGTCATACAGGGCTCTTCAGAGCTCAGAATCAGTAAAAAAACAAAAACAAAAAAAGAAAAACTATAGACAGATCTCTCTCTGTAGGATGCCTTTGAACCCTCGGTCCTCCTGCCTCTCCTTCCCAAATGTTGGACTCACAGGCCTGTGCCACCATACCTAGCTGTAGCAGCTTGCTAGCTCATCCCCTAGCGGTTCTTTGGACTTTAATCAGAAGCTTAATTAGTCCTGGCACTTGATTGATGCATGGTGAGCTTAGGCAGGGGAGTTCTAGACCGTCACATGGTGCTGTGTATTACCCCATGGCTTCTGAGTCAGGCTGGACTAAATGGCAGATGAGTTGTAAATGCTAGAAGTAATTTTTAAAACAAGATGTTAGATAACTGAGACTTTCTATTGACTACCCAAGCCAAAAATATGAACACTTTTGGATGGTTAGTGGTCTATACGAAATAGTTGGGTACACTGTAGATCTTGGGGGAAACAGTACCATAACTGGATCCAAAAGACTAGGCTTGACCCTCGACTTTTCTGTCTGGGTGGCCATTGCTGGTTTATATTTCTAGGCTTTAAAGTCTGTAAGTCAGTGAAGTACAGTATGCAACTGTTTAAAGAAATGGTGTGGTGATGTGTTCATGATCAACTGACCAAGAAACTAACATACACTTTCAGGCTTCTCGCGTGGACTCCTCCCGTGCCTCATTTTCCAGATGACTTTGCCACCCTACCCGTTCATACTCAAAGTTCTAGGCAATAGGCTAAAAGAAGGACATTTTCTTTTATACACCTGTATTCTATTTTATAAAAGGCAGTTTTTGAGTTTCAAGAGTACCACTGTAGTCTATCATATCTGTAGTCTATGAACATTGTTCCATAGGTACTTAGCATGGTTTGGAGGTATGTTTTAAAATGCTGGGTGTGGTGGTGTGCTCCTGTAATTCTAGGGTCAGGAGACAGGATCCAGCTGAATTCCGGGTCAGCCTTGGCTGCTTTGAACTTGTCCTGGAGCATTTTTGTTGTTGCTGTTTGTTTGGTCAGAGAGCTCCTCCTTTATTTTTCTAAAGAATTTTGCTTCTGGCTTGGAAGTCTGGCTTTGGGAGGTCTGGGAAGTCACCTGCGTATCCATGCTAGAAATCTGCAATGAATCCCTTCTCAAGCAGCAACTCAAAAACTAAGCCCGGCTTGGTCACTTCCTTATCAAGCAGGATATGCTGTCTGGGCAGGAATTTTCTTAGTTCCTCCTTTTTCTATCCTCTCCTTCCCTCCCCTCTCGGCCCCCTACCCCGTCTCTTCTCACTCTCTCCTCTTCCTCTGCTCTGTGCCCACCTTGTTTCCTGTTTTTGAAATGGAGTCTCCCTGTCTCAAAACAGTCCCAGACTGGCTTTAAATTCACTGCCCGACCTCTAGAGACCTCCTAAATATTGGGATTATAGGTGTGCCCTCCCACATCATCCACATTACCGTGTGTGTGTGCGTGTGTGTGTGTGTGTGTGTGTGTGTGTGTGTGTACGCGTGTACGTGCGTGTGTGTGCTTGTGTACGAGAGACTCTGACATTTTATTACATTTTGTGGGGAGAGGAGAAGGAAATGTCTTCTTTCTGTATTTATTCTTGGTAATTTTCACCAAAAATGAAGCTATAGCTTTATTTTTTTTTTTTACTTCAACTGACGTCAAACACAAATCCCAGAATTTTGCTACTGTTTGCCTTTGCCTTGTGTGAGAAGTGCTGAAGTGAGAAGTGCTGGCCTCTGTTGAAGGTCAGGGTTCCAGTATTCTTTTTAAACTAGCCAGTCTCAAAAGAAGGTGAGGTCCGACTCCAGCCAATGGGGAGGAGATGAAGTCACTGCCTACTTAGTGATGCAAACTAAGTGGACTTCCCGTCCAGTCTGATGGTGGTCATGTTGGGTCTCCTCGAACCCTTCTGCATAAGGAATCACTTGCATTTCCAACTTGCATTTTTCAAAATGTAACATCATTTCCATTTCAGAATTAAAGTCCTCTAAAATCCTGAGACCTGGTAGAACACATGAGTAGACAGCTGAAAAGGATTTTCACTTAACACTTACTCTACTGGTCAGTAATATGTGTGCATGTGTGTGTGCATTATAATTTAATTCTTATGTTCATTAGTTGGATTAAATGGGCATTTAATATGTAACCAGCTTTCTTGGCTCATAATTATGTTTGGGTTTTTATTATTTTATTGTCATGCCATTCTCTACCCTGAATTCAGACAAACAAAACACCAAAAAACCCCAAACTTTCAAAGTACATTCAGGTTTAGTTTGACTACTGTGTTGTTTATTAGCAAGAAGGAAGGATTCAGATAACTGGGTCTAACCCAGCTTGGGTTGGCACAAGACCTTGTCATGCAGGCTGTGTGACTTAATTCATCAAAATGAGACTTACTAGACAGACCTTCTCCTCAAAGTGTCCCAGTGGCCTCTAAATTGACTGTTTTATTTGCTCTTCTGTCTTTGCAGCATTAAAACTTATAGGAATAAATTGTTATCATATAAGCCTAATGGTAACTAGGAATATCTAGGGCACTTTTTAGAAAGTTATGGGTTTATTGATCTTTGGAAATGACATAATGCTCACATTTAACTAAGTAGGTATATCCTCTCCTTGGGGTCTGGAGGGCTGGTGTTGGGAATAGTCCATCTATATGTGTCTAATTCTAAAATAAGGCCTAGCCTATCATGTTGCTCAGCCATTGATGGGGCTGGAAGAGGTGAATATTGTCAGGAGGGACATATTTTTATATAGGTTAAGAGACAGGGGCTGGGCAGCTCTTCCTGTTTGCTGATTTTATCCATGATGTAGAAAAACTGCACACATTCACTGTTTCCTATTGCCCTAGGCATTATCTTGTGGTAAAACGTAGCCTGTGTTTTTGTTATTGCTAGAGATAGAGTCTCACATGTTCCAGGGTGGCCTTATACTTTCTATGTATATATGTGTGACTTTGAAGTTATGATCCGTCCCAGGATTGGGATTACAAATGTGTACCAACACTCACAGCTGGAGTGTTTTCTTGAAGAGAAAAAAAAAAAAGAAAAAAAACAAGTTCATCTAAGTACAACAGTGTTTGGTTTCTCTGTGGTGAGTTTGGAGGTGGGCAGAGTTGGAAGAAAACTGCTGGGGACATCCTGCTCCTTGCCTCTTCTCAGCGGGATGTCTAGGTGTCCTGTTGGAGCTTAGTTAGAAATGACACAGTATCTGGTGATAGACACCCTCTAGGGTAGGAGGGAGAAGTATCGCTGCCTGGCGGGGCCCGTCTCTAAGCAGTACAGGGCTCAAAGGGAAATCCACAGCCTCAGCATGTACTAGACCTTTCTATCTGAGGGGGTTAAGGAAAAAGACACTCACATTCTCTTGATTATTTCCTTCTTTATTATTTATACTTCTTTTTTCTTTTTACAGCTTATATACCCCAACAAAATCTTTCAGGTAATACAGGAATCACAATGTGGTTATGTCCCATTTTTCAAGTGAATGATTATAATGAATACAGGTAAAAACCATGTTTTTCATCTCCCTTGCATGATTAAAAACAGAGTCACCCTGATATACCCATATACATTTACATCTAAGTAACTTGTTTCAGATTTTAACAGAACAAGAGCAAGCAAAAAGTGTTTTTTTTCCTCAGCCAACTTCTTTTGTTGGCAAGCTGTATTTTGCGGTTACAAAGAAAGAATCAATCACTTCATTATTATCTTGAAAGCTAATCTTATAAGGACTCTGTCAGCTGAACTTTAAATCTTCAGGATACATGGATATGTACCATTCATCAATAGTTTATATCAGAAAATTGAGGTCAGGAATGGGTACAAGGAATTAATCATTACCTTTGATCTTCAATTAGACCTAGCAAGTAAAGTACATCAGCTAGCAACAATCAGGCTTTGTATTTTTGTCCCTAGCCTAATGAATCCATGACTCAGCTATGTGTCCTTGCAAATTTTAGATTGTTTTCTGGGGTTATTCATCTTAAAACTATTATCAAAGCATCTGGTCTAACTTGAAATTATTTGGAAGCTTTGTTTCAGCTAATGGTGCATGCCAAAACCTGTGACTGCATCTTTCAGCATTAAGAGAATTTGAGCTAGCCTGGCTTTTGGGGACTCAATTGTTTTCCTTAATCATTAAGCTGAACTGTGATTTAATGCAGCTCCTTAGGTGGAACTCATAGGCTCTAGCTGTGTAACATTTCCTTGTATTATTTTTATTCATCAAAACTCTATGTAAGCTATCATTATTATTATCAATTAGAAAGTAGAGCCTAGGGAGGAATCATCTTCATGACAATCAACAGATAAAATACCCAGTAGAACAGGATGTTTCCATGAGATAAACACACTACATCATAGGCAGTGGGGATCTCCCCACACTCATTCACACCATGCCAGATACCAGAGAAAGATAGAAGCAGCAAACATGTAAAGGCACAGCAGAAGCAAAAGACATTCCAGGGTCTGTGGTCTTGTGGCTTTGACTAACTGAGATTCACCCAACAGAGTGTTTCCTCCTGGTGGGCTGACACCTTGAACTTCAATTGCCATCTGCTGCTCCTCTGATATGGCCACTGGCAGAGAAGGAAGGGTACAGGCCTGTGGGCATGGGCGTTGAGATCTGTGTGGAGCTTTACAGCATGCAAGTTCTTTCCACATTATCTTTTAGGGAAACACCAGAGGGTTATCATCATTTTATAGCCATAGATGTGGATTTTGGAAGAAGTCAAATAAATTTCCCAAGACCACAAAGTTGGGGTGGGGGGAGGTAAAGCACTCCCTCCCCAGTCTACAGCTCTGTGTTGGAAAGCTCCCATGCTGCAGAACACTTCTCTTGGCTTCTCTTAGACGTCTCAAGTCCTGCTATTTAAA